>WBNH01011506.1:0-17159 GCA_013401255.1 Urocolius indicus | reverse complement strand
CTATGATTCTATGATCTTTGTTTCCAAATTTTTAGATGTATTTTACTTCCACTGTATTTTTAATCTAGGGAAAGTAACATTTGCTGCATTAGAGGTAGGTCTTTACCTAAAAAAATTGAGGAGATAAAGCAAACCCACATCCCACAAAGTGGAGGAGAGAATTAAATTTGTCTGTCACATCTGTTGAGTTGTAGGACAAGAGTAAGGACACAGTTGACTTTCAGCCTTTTGGTGTGGATATCTGAGGAGTCTTCTCTACGCCTGGCCATTAGGTATTTGCAGAAAGCAGCAAGACCCGTCTATAGTCTTTTATTCAAGCTGAACAGAGCCAGCTCACTCAGCCTGCCCTTGCATATCCTGCCCCTGCATATCCTGCCCCAGCCGCTGCTTGCTCTGGTTGTGTGCTGCTGGACTCATTCCAGCATGTCAATGAGTCTTTTGTGCTGGGGAAGCCCCAGTTGGAGACAGGACATGAGATGCAGTCCCACAACTGCTGAATAGAAAAGAACCCCTTCTCTTGAACTGCTGTCTGTGCTTTTACTAATTACAGCCCAGTTTACAGTTGACCTCTGCCACCTGGGCACAGTGCTGGCTCATGTTCAGCTTAGTGTCCACCTTTAGTGCAAAGCAGGTTTAGAAACCATCTGCCTCCAGTCTGTCCTGGTGTGTGGGGTGGGTTCCATTCAGGTGCAGGACTTTGCCTTTGTTGAGCTTCTTGAGGTTTCTGTCAGCTCATGTTTTCAGATAGTTGAGGTCCCTCTTAACAGCATCTCTGTGCATTGCTGGTGGCATTGACATTTTTTTTTAATCTGGATGTGAGGCAGAACTGACCTTCCAACCAGCCTAATGTGCTTTCAGTCACCCAAACCTCCAGAAAAGCCTGAATTTAAATAATCAGAAATTATCTGATTGTTACATTTTAGAAGTTGAGATTTTTAGCTTTCTTTTTTTTTTTTCACGGGGTGAGGAAGCTTTTAGTAGTTAAACAATTAACATTTCAAAGATGCACAGGAATGGAGGGTTTTCTCTGGAGATATATGGGGTACAGGATAATGATGACCCTGTTTGCGATTTGAATTCAGCCTTTGAAGCTCGTGTATCAGTAACTGGTATTACCATTTCAAAGCGTGTAATACAGTTGAGTTAAAATAGAACAATTCTCAGCAAAACTGGGGGATTCTGAATATTCAGGCCTCAGCTGAATAACTGAAGACCCGAGTGACACCATTTTATTGTTTCCCCAATTAACTGGAGAGCATAAGTTGTGGATGAACCCAGCAATGCTGGAGAAAAGGGTCAAATTTGCCTTCAGACCTTCAGACACATGGCCAACTCTTAAAAAGAAAAAAAAAAAAAAAGCAAGTTATTAATTGCAAAAGGGGCAAGCTGCTGCTGATTGTAAACAAAGGTGATGACTGAATGGTTTGAGATCACCTGTCTGAAGAAAGAAGAATAGTTTGAGATCACTGGACTGAAGAAAGAAGAGCATTTCTGAGTTGTGTCCAGGTGGAGGGAAAAAGGCACTGGACAAAAGAGAAGCCAAGTACTTCCCTCAAGCGGGAAGACTTTATTTCTATGGGTTCTGTGACCAGCATAATGAATCTTGCCATTTTTGTAGGTGATGCTGTTGCAGGTTAAGTAGCTGTGAGGTTTTTCAGGATCACAGATTCAGATTTAACATCAAATAACCTAGTGCTTGCTCACATTCTAAAATAATCTGGTATCTGCTGTCTTTCAACACCGCAACGCTGTCATCATACAAAAGTAAGCACCAAACTGTTCATGAAGCAACTGCTAAAAGGAGGTCTGTATGTAGTACTGGCACAGGCCACTGCGTGACAACATTATATTGCCTTTAATAATTGCCTTCACTACTGGAGGTGTCTTCCCTGTTAGACATTGACAGTTTCATTTCTGCTTTGTTTGCAAAATAAGCACCTGTGCTCCTGTACACATTTCTGGTAGCTTTCCCCCCATCCCCCCCCTTTTTTTTTTCCAGAGGTTCCAGCTTTAGAGAGGCAGCTGCAGTAAAACAAATACTTCTGTCAACCACAGATTTTTGTAGTTTGAAGAGCCTGTGTATTAATTTTGCAGTGTTTTCTGACCTAATTGTGGCTTGCACTCTCTCTCTCGGATGAAGAGGGATTCCCGTGTTCATGCAACCGTTGGCTCTCTCAAAAGATTTACGTAAAACATTTTCAACTGCCTTTGGCTTTTAATTAATAAGTTAATTGGAACATCAAAAAGCCACCATTTCCATTTCATGAGCAACAGACACAGCTTTTACTCACAACTTTTAAAAGAACCCAATACCTGTTAAATATGTTGGTTTTGCAAATTCTGTCTGACGGTAGCTTTTGAGGATTGGAAAATGTCATTTCTTATTGAAACACTTAAATTTAACAAACCTGTTTCAGCCCTTCTGTCTATCTGAGAAGGTTTCTGACTCAAGTCTTCCCCGCCCCCTCAATTCAGAATATTTGGAGCATCCCTACGTCAGAAACTTTCCACTTAAGAGAAGTCATAATTAACCTGTCTCTTGAAGATTTAGCCTTGCCAAGTCTGAAGCAGTTCAGTTTTCTTTGATGGCTACAGTGACAAATTTGGATCCATGTGAGGTGCTTGCTAAAATTCTTCCCGTTTCTCTGTATCTGTATTCCCTCAGCTGGGTGCTGAGCTTTGCCTCTCTTCTACGTCCTTTCACCAAATGGCACGTGTTTTCCCCTCTCAACAAAGTTTCAGCAGCAGTGTGTGTATGAGAGCCAACACAGGGATGATTTCTTGTTACACAAGTGTCAGACCTTGAGTTACTTTGCCATTGTTGAATTGTTTGAGAAAAGGAGGAATCGGATGAAGTTCTCAGACTCCTATTGCCCCTGCAGCTTGTAACCCAGACAACGACCTACTGGGTTGTATGCTTATAAGCTTTATTTGAACCGGATCTGTGCCTCTCTATCGCGGCGGTGTCACAAGTATTTCAGCTTTGGAAACACTGCTGTCTTGTTGGCTTCAACCTGGGCACTCTTTCTCTTAGGTAGCCCCAACCCTGCGGACCATGTGGCAGCGTGGCCATCAGGTGATAGTCTCGTACGAGGAGGACATGGAAGTGGAGAAGCACCGGGAGCTCTGGCCCGCGATCCCGTACTGGTGGGGTAACAAAACTGCCACTCGTGCCCTTATCCGGTATCTAGAGCAGATGAAGCGGATGGGCCGTCCAGGTAGGCACCAGCAGTCGCTGGAAACCAGGGCACATGGGGCATGTGCAGCAATTGCAAAACAAAGAGTAAGGTGGGTGATGGTAGTGTTCTGGGGTGTAACCATTTTGGGCATGGCTGTGTCCATGCGTGCCAAGTGCTCTGCCTGCCCCTGGGCAAGTGCTGCCGTGCCCGTCTCACGGAGACTACCCCCTCAATCCAGTGCCCGCTGCCTGAGGGAAACATGTTATGGCAGCCTCCTTGGGAACAGAAACCCCCACAAGAACGGTGCGTGAAGGCTGCAGCCGCACCAGGAACTAGCAGTGCTCAAATATGCTGATGTAGCATAAGCTGAAGGAAATGCAGTTTGTATCCTCTGATACAGCTCTGACGTGAAAGGGTGATAAAGGGGAGAGAACTGCTTCAAAAGCTCCCCAGCCAAAGGAAGATGCTCATGTAGGTGCACCCTGAGTTCCCTTCGTCACAGGAAGGCTGTGGGAACTGGGGCTGTTTAGTCTAGAAATGAGAAGACTGAGGGGAAATCTTATTAATATTTTAAAAATATCTAAATGGTGGGTGTCAGGAGGTTGGGGCATCCCTTTTTTCTGTTGCATCAACAAGACAAGGGGTCATGGGATGAAGCTGGAACACAAAAAGCTACATTTAAACATAAGGAAAAACCATTTCACTGTTCAGGTGAGGGAGCCCTGGCACAGGCTGCCCAGAGGGGTTGTGGAGTCTCCTTCTTTGGAGGTCTTCAAGACCCACCTGGACAGGTTCCAATGTGACCTGATCTAGGTGGCCTTGCTTCTGCAGGGGGGTTGGACTAGATGATCTCTAGAGGTCCCTTCCATTCTATGATTCTATGATTTGGAGGCAACCCTAACAGAAACGAAACATTCACAAAGGAGAACCTTTAGTCTGCAATGAATAGTTTAAGATAAATTTACTGGAATGGCTCAATAACCAAGCTTGGTTCAGTAAGTGTTCACTACAGCATGCAACAAGGGGAGACAGTGTACTGAAACAGTTCCAAGGACTTGAAACGCTACAGAAAGTGTGTGAAATTAGTGTTTTATCATTCCCAGAGGAATGAGATCTGGAGGTAATGCAATGCTGAGCAGTTTCGGTTCTCTTCAAAGGAATGTTTCAAGTGTTTCCTTCTGATTTTTGTTTCAGAGAAATTCTTTGTAGCGGGGATTAACCTTACTGAAAATTTGAGGTATATTCTTGTACACCCGTTTGGATCACTGAAGAAAATGACACTCCAGAGCCTTCCATACTTGAAAATCTGGATAAAGCAGCAGTATCCAGGACCAAAAAAGGAATGTATTAACATCATTGCTGGAGACTTTATAGGAAACGATGATTTTGTCAGAGATGTGATAGAACTTAACAAAAAAATTAATCCTCCATTACAGTGCCAAAATAAAGGGGCTGGAACGAACTGCATTTCATTCTCAGCTTCTTAACCTGTTGAAAAGCAGAATAGGCTTTGCCTACATTTAACATGTCGTGGTTTAGACACAATGGATCCCATAATGGTCCACTTAAACCAGAAATATTCTAAAGACTCAGTAGGAAAAGTGCTCTTAACATTGCCAGCCTTTCGAGGCCTTTTCACAGAGAGAACAGGCAGACCTTGATGAAGTCTCTAGAGAATCATGGTATAATTTACTTGAAGGTGCTTAGATTCTGTAGGAGTTGGCAATATTGCAAGTCTCAAGAACTTAATCTTATTTTTCATATTAGCAAAAAGGAGAAATGTCAGCACCTGCCTGAATTATTTTGGGGTAAAATTTTATGTTGCTTACCACTGTAAAGATATTCTGCCCTCCCTGCAACCCCAATTATCAGCCTTTTGTATCAACGTGAAACTGATTTGATACCATGGTTTGTGTTAAATATATGAAAGGAGCTATTTAAAAATACTTCTGATGTATCAAAGAATATATTGACACAAATTTTATATATACACCAACAGATCATTAACATTGGAGATTTGCAAGCCACTCTACTGTTGTTGTGTGCTGAATATCATTCGTGAGCCCCTTTACCAACAGGGTAGTCACAAAATTCTTTATGATTTCTAAGAGGTATGTGTATTTGAGCACGTACTTTATCTACCACTCATGCCAGTTTTGCAGCAATAAAGATACCAAAACTAGGCCCCTAGACCATTTTGTCCGTGGTAATGAAATGTTTTATTAGGTACTGCAAAAAATGTGCCTTACCTTGAAAATTTAACAATTTCTTTAAACTCTGAGAGCTGTAGAAATACAGATCCTTGGCTTTTGACATGATCATTTAGGGTTTCACATCTGGTCTCTTATTTAGCTATTTTAGTAGCTCTGTTATTATTTTTCCTCTCAATAAGTAGTTTTTGCTTATATAAAAACCAAGGGGCTTATGCTGTTTGCCATTGCACATTAGTCCTCTTTTTTGAGTTTTTTAAATGAACTGTGCAATAACAGATGCTCATGAAGGTAAGAGAAATGGCAAGCATCGAGACTAAAACAAAAGCAGGCACTGCACAAAGTTCACTGTGCAGTTTCATCAATATACCTCACTTTTTAGATGCACTTTAGATACAAAAGCTGAGTTCAAATGTCTGGTGAGATGTGAAACATTTGTGGAAGTTTTAAATCAACTACTTGCCATCACATCCAACTCGCCCCAGACACCTCAGCCTGAAAGGCTAAGACGCTACCTCTTTGTGCAATCTCTTGCAATTGCAGAATGTATGAAAACCTAAACATTCCACTTACAAAAGAAGACTTCTACATGCTGTTTTTACAGTTGCTTTTATCTTTGTTCTTATCTCTGTGTACTCCATACTGAGTAGTCACTCAGTTCTGATGGGTTTTTTTTGAGTCACTACCTGCGTGAAGTGTTATGTTATACACTCTCCAAATGTTTTTCTGCCCATGTTTTGTACCCTCAAGTAGCTTGTTAATCTACCCAATAAAATCTCTCTCTGTAATATGGTCTGAGATAGTTTTGATTCTCCTTTCTGTGATACTGATGGTTTTATTTGTTCCCAGTAGTAACTCGTAACTCAGGTAATGGATCAGGCACAGTAATAGGTATTGTGGATAAATTACAGTGGGCAAGAAAACTGTATAGATAAAATATGTTCACAGCTTTTTATTGCTTAAATACACAAATCTATGGTTTTTTTTTCTTCAATGCAATAAGATGTGGCAGTTATTTTATTTAGGTCCATGCATTCTTCAAGACCTGCCTGGACACATTCCTGTGTGACCCGATCTGGGTGGACCTGCTTTGGCATGGGGTTGGACTAGATGATCTCTAGAGGTCCCTTCCAGCCCCTACCATTCTATGATTCTGGTTGAATATATGTTTATCTGGTATTGCTTAATGGTTAATTGTTGGACTCCTATGACCTTAAAGTTCTTTTCCGACCTAAATGACTCTTTTGATTCATATAAAGCCAACAACATTTAATTCACTAATTTTCCAAGGATCATCTGAGACACCTTAAGTGTAATAAATATTATTTTATTTTGACAAATGAGGCACAAATGTTTATTTATATAAAAGACGTGTTACTTTACTGAAGGTTAATTCAGATGCTATACAGTGATTTCCATGCGTTTGGGGTCCACAGCTTATAGCCAACAACTGTTTTAACATCACAACTCTAGTGCTGTCCTTGCACTTGCAGACACAATTAAGCTCAAAGCTTTTATTGTTTCCAAACTGAAGTTTTACGAAAGAGTGTCCATTTCTAAGATGCATCAAAAACATCACCTAGGGAAGAAACAGAGTCTTCCATACCCACACTAACAGGTCATTAACTTCATTTCACATCCTCTTAATGGGATCAGTTTCTGTTCCTAGGAAAGGATGTAGTGTCACGGCATTAAAATCTTACTGTTGGGAAAGAGGTTTTTGTACCTTCCAAAAGCAGAATTGCTGATTATCACCTTCACCCTGGCTGTGCCATCTTCAGGCATGACTTCTACTTCCTGAACTGTTGCTTCTTTATAGAGCCAACTGTAAAAGTAAAAGCATATTAGCATCTTCAAGGTATGACAGGCCGAATAATATGTGATCTTTGTTTTAGGTCAATAGGCTCCAAATGAGGTAATTTAACACTTCAGATGAAGTGCTTTGCTTAACTTTTCATTTGCTACTTGCTATTTGGGAGGAGGGTATGGTATCTGCATAAATCTTTCAGATTTGTGATTTTATCAGAAATCTGGCTCCAGGACCAGTGGCACGGTCTTTCTGGAAGCATGTTTTATTGTACACACACAACTCTGTGAAGGTCACTTTCCTAAGAAGATCTCAGGATATCTAATGGGGATATTTTTTTCTCAATAGGTCAGAAACCTTTGATAATTATCCCTGTAATTCTTAATGCAAATTAAAGTCAGTTTGATAGGATTTGTATATTTTAAAACATGCAAGACTAGGAATTTCATATTACTCCAAGTCCTCTTCACAATTCAAAATTATTTACCTTAGCTGAGGTCCATCTAAGTTGATATGAACTGTCAGAATCTTCTTCCCTGTTGCTGTCAAAACTTTTTTCTCTATTTCTTCTTTCAGCTCTTCTAAACCACGTCCATGTAAAGCAGAAATGGCTAAAGCATTTTCTTCAGTGGGTTCATACCTGAAAGATAGCAATTGCTAGCACATTTGCTCATGAAAATTAGGTTGTGAAAATATTCCAGGCACAGACAATTTAACTGTTTTACTTTATATTGACACCTTCCTAACACAGGTCACTTCTTGTACGACTCACAGTGATTTCTTTTGTAATTAAAAGACAACTATTTTTAACACCACATTTACATATGTAAAATACTGAGAATCATTATTAAATGTATTCAGAAGTGTGGGAGCTCTTTTCTAGACTAAGAATGAAAAAGCTTCCAGAACAGAAGAAATGTTTAAGTGCACTTAGCATCTCCTGCTTACCTTTCTATCAAATCCACTTTATTATGAACTTCTACCATTGAGTCCAATAAATGGCTGGGAAGATTAAGATTCTTCAGAACTGACAGAACAGTTGCCTTCTGGAGGATCGTTTCTGGATGAGTAACATCCCTCACATGAACAATCAGATCCTAGCAATCATCAAATATGTAAGACAGTTAAGGAAACAGAACAGTCACCATTTTTTAGCGCTTTTAGACTATTGTTGCATTGTTAATTCATGCCAGCCACGTTCCTATCCTCTAGGTGATATGCTAGCAGATTAATGCTGTAAAACAAACTACTAAAATAGTATTAAACCAATACTGTTTTTTTGCATCACGATGGAAGAAAATCTGTCTTTCACTTCACAGTTCACTTCACACTTGTCTCCAGCAACCCTGAAACAAGCCCTGTCAAACAAGCTAATTACAGAATTGAGATTTCAAATAATAATTGATCCAATTTTTTTTCAAAGCCAAGTCTGTTTAACAATCAGGCTCCGGTATTTTTGGAGAAGAAAAAAAGCAAACTCTGAAAAGGTTTTAAAAGAGCAATGGCTGAAAACCCACTGTGTAACTTGCAATTCTGTTTTTACATTCAAAATGCTGAAGATTATTCTCAGCTCTCAAACTATCACTGGAGCTTCACTTGAAATCTTTAAACAAAACTTATCAGTTTCAAGTACACACATGATCGTGTTTACCATGATAAAAACCAAGTAACCAAATTCAGTATTTGCATTCAAAATGTTTCATCACCTTTGCTCAAGATACTGCTGCAAACTTCTGAACATCAGTGAGAACCTCAAGTTTCTTGCCTTTCATTTAAAACCTTAGAATAAGGATATTTACAGACAGCTTTTCAAAGTCCTGTTATTACATGGTGAAGTCTAATCCTCAGAAACATTCTGGCATCTTGCTACCACTGAATTTCATTGCCTTTGACAATGCAGGCTTTTTGTTTAAATGCCTGGGCATATACAACTCTACGCTTTGCTATAACACAGGAAACTAACTTTAATGAGAAAGTGATTGAAAAACTATGTTTATCACATGGTACCTGCATCACATCACAATCACTCACTTTTAGTGCTACAGGAAACCCTGAGTTAAAACCAGATAATTCCAGACGCTTTATTTCTTTTTTAACTCTCAAGAACGTTGAGAGAGAAATAAGCCTCAACTTACTCAGATGTACTATCTGGATTGTCAGATATTTAATCAGTAAAATCTGATTTATGTGGTTTACATATCTTATGGCAGGCAATTCTCATCTCTATACTCTACATAAACATGCAGCAATAAAACCTTTTGACTTTTTAACTTTCCCTTTTCTGAAGGAGTGAGGATTAGGAAAAAGGAAATTAATTTGATTTCTCATTTTTTATAGTCAATTACTTACTGAGTAAGCCACTTCTTCTAACGTAGCTGAAAAGGACTCAACCAGATTATGTGGAAGATCAGTCAGAAACCCAATGGTGTCAACATAAATAACTGCCATACGCGAGGGCAGATAGCCAGCATGGGCTGTAATATCAAGAGTGGCAAACAACTGATCTCTGGGTTGAAGTCCTGCTTCCCCAGTCAAGGCTTTGATCAGGGTAGTTTTTCCTAATTAAAGAAAAAAAAAAAGGACAAGATTTTAATGGCTTCATTCAAGTGCAAATTTAATTGGGAAGGCTCAGGTTAGTTGCATGATACAACATATCTTCATTCATATCTAAGTCACCAAGTTAAATCTAGTTACCACAGAGTCATAGAATGGTAGGGGTTGGAAGGGACATTTAGAGATCATCTAGTCCAACCCCCTGCAGAAGCAGGTCCACCTAGATCAGGTTTCACAGGAAGGTGTCCATGTGAGTTTTGAAAACCTCCAGAGAAGGAGACTCTACTAGCTACACAATGTTAGGAAATGCAAAGACAGTCTTAACTTTTATAACTTGAAATTCGATTTAAGGCCACATCTGGCTGCTATGCTGTGAAATCACAAGATGATCAAAGACTAAACTGACCTACAAAGTGACCTACTCACATCTCTCACCTCTAAGACTCTCTGAAAAGCACTGCCACGACAGCATTAGGAAGCATATACTTACGTACTCCTCCGTGCTTCTGCTGTCAAATAAAACAATTCAATATTTACTTGTTAAATCCAACAATAAACAGGAGCACTAATAGTATGTAGCTTGTTAGGTTTATGCTTTTATTGTGTGTTTCCTCATGAACACAATACTAGAGACGTTAAGTCAAGGAATATGTCACAGAATTTAGTCATTAAACTGATCAGTATAGACTGTATTTCAATTATATGCATAAAAATTGGAATATATATACACATTTATTTTGTCAAATCTTCCGTGTCTTTGAGTATGTAACTGACAACAAAATTAGTGCAAGGTTTGATTTTATAAAGCAGTTGAGTAGGAAAATGAAATGGTCTTAAGATAATGTAGCCTGGAAAAAAAGTGTCTCATCCAAAGCCTATTTATGTCTTGTGCATGAATTCACTTGTATTCAAAAAAACATCTGAAAAAAAACTTTAGCTTTATTTACAGTCTCTTATGAACACATCTCAGAAAACTACGTGTCAATGAATGAAAAGCTATGGTGCTTCTTAAGCACATTTTTCAGATTAGCTGCTAGCCCTCCTGAATTTCTCTCCTATGCCCCAAGCCTTCACTGTGATCTAAACACTCATCTACTTTTCTCTTCCCATTGTGATCCAGTAATACAGATTGATATAGAGACACTTACAGTATTGTTTTCAGCACTAGATATAAAATCTTTTTGGCACAACAGGTGCTAGACTGACCTGACTCCCTCCCTGCCCCAAAATCTAACTACAACAAACATCATTTGCTTTCCTAACTATATCCTAATTGACATTTAGTCATTACACAATTAAAAAACTGGTAAGAGTTCCTAATTAAAAATTAGACAATGTAAGCTCCTCCATGTGCCAATTTGCCGAGTTTTAGCTTACCACAGTTAGTATAGCCCATTACTGAGATAACGGGAAACTCGCGTTTTCTGCGCTGAGATCTAAGTAAAGACCTCTTTCTTCTTAGTTTCTCCAAGGCATTTCGAATTCTAAGTTCTTTTTCTTTCAAGACACGATGCTGCGTCTCCATGAATGTTTCACCTGAAAAATACAAGTTAATAACTGGCAGACTAGTCTAAAAGAGAGATGGTAAACCAAGCGGTCTTGTGCATTTGGAAATCAAGTGTGTAAGTACTAGGGCATGCAAAGTTATAAATAAGCAACTGAACCTATGTACTCTTGCCTAAGAGTCTGTGTGGTATTGCTGTCTGTGACCACTTAGCCAGTACAGACCAAAACTTTTAATAAAGTTACTTTCCAATACATTTTTGTACATTCACTTCATCAGAGGCAGAACACTTTTCCTCCTGGTCTCCTCCAAAGAAAGTTAAATTAAATTTCTTTAAAGGCTATGGTCAAAAAAAATCCGGTAGTTCATGAGAATATTTCAACTTTACCTGAGCCCATGATGTATCTAGATCCACCTCTCTGCTGATCTAGCCAAGACGCCTCATTTTTCAGGTTTGACCTGGCAGTAGAGTAACAATCAGAAGCAAATCTCTTTAATCAAGCTGTCCTAAAATTGACTAACAAATGCGAAGCAGTAGTGGTATTCTAACAGTACAAATAAAACCACTAAATGGCAGCGTTCTAAATAGATCCTGCTCATGGCAAGAAGCCTGGCAAAAGAATTTTCCTGGCTCCTCAACTGTATTTGAAAAAGCATGTAACTCTCTTAGCAACTTATAATGGCTATTGTGATTTTTTCAGAGAGCCAAAGATGTCTTTTATCCATCCACACAACTTACACCAACTGCCACGTACCAATACTTCTATGCCACATAATGCAGAACTATGGAAAGTTCAGATACAAATTAAGGCCTTCAATCTTCCCTGTTTACAACTTTCCTTATTAAACCCATCAATATTACATATGGGATTACATATCCAATTCCTACATATTCTTGCAATCCATCTTCATGTGAGAAAGAACTGGGACCTTTACATGAGGAATGTATTCGTAAGGTTATCCACTGAACACTTTCTGGTTTTGCCTGTCAGTGCTGCAGAACCTCAAACCCATGACATTACAGCAAATACTTCTAAGCTCTAATCAATCATTCAGCATGCTATGTAAGCACTGAAACACTGTCGTTTTTCCTTATGGTATTACCATTTTTGTTACTGTAAAGAAACAGTCACAAAAACGTGTATCTATGTAATTTGCACAGCTCCAAGGTACCTGAGAAGTGGAATTTCAGCCAACGCTATCTGAAGTTTTGCTTCCCTGGTCCGGGCATTACATCGAAAAATGTGAAGTACAACCGTGTATCTGTCCAGGACTTTCACACCCCAAGCATCTTGTAGTTCTTTCTTTAGCCATGTAAGATAAAATAACAAGATGTTTTCTGTTCCCCACAGTATCAGTGTATAAGTTCCTACACAACGCTACAGTTACAGTTAGCTGATGGACACTTGAACTCAGCAGGTGTCAGGGTTATATTTCAATCGATGAGCAACAACTAAGAACATGCAAAGACAAAATTTAGTAAACCATGAAGAAAGGTGACAGTTTAGAAGATAGAACTGCCTTTAACAGATTCTAACTGTTCAGAGCTGTTTAGTCTGGAGAAGAGGAGACTGAGGGGGGATCTCATTAATATTTACAAATATCTAAATGGTGGGTGTCAGCAGGTTGGAGCATCCCTTTTTTCAATGGCATCTAGTAACAGGACAAGGGGTAATGGGATGAAGCTGGAACACAAAAAGTTCCATCTAAATATAAGAAAAAACTATTTTACTGTTCAGGTGATGGAGCCCTGGCACAGGCTGCCCAGGGAGGGTGTGAAGTCTCCTTCCTTGGAGGTCTTCAAGACCCGCCTGGACACGTTCCTATGTGACCTGATCTAGGTGGACCTGCTTCTGCAGGGAGGTTGGACTAGATGATCTCTAAAGGTCTCTCCCAACCCCGACCATTCTATGATTCTAACATCAGCTCTTAGAGCATCTCTCAGAATCACAAATCTCAGTGGCTAAGGTATTGTAAAAAATAATGATGAAACGCTGGAATGGGAAAGCATAGGGATAACACAGAAATAGAAAAAGCAAACAGTTAAAAAAGGCAAAAAATGTATTTCATAGAGAGCTTTTCACAAGATACTTAAAAAACCTCAATCAACAACCAAACAAAAAACCCACCCTTGCTCTAATTCAGCAAAAGGCACTTAAAGTTTGCAATAGTTCACCTCTGCCTTCTCTAAAATCCAGAATGCTTGTGTTTTGTACACTCTCCTGAATCAATCTTGTTAAATTCCTCTTTAAGGTATGGATGCAAAAAGAAATATTTTTTTTTTAGCAAATGTAGTACTAAAAGAACTCCTACTATAAATTAGGGAATGAAAACTAAGAAATTGAAACGAAACATTTTCAACTTCCATTCCATCAATAAACTGAAGTGCCCAAGATAACTATCTATTAGAAAAATAACAGAAGTGTAAATATATCTCATCAGGGAAAGTATTCAAAAGTACCAGCAAGGCATTAATGTTGGTAATGAAAACCTAAAAAGTATTTATTTCAGTATGTTTAAGCATTTCAAAGAACATCTGCAGTTCATGCACCACTTGTTTTACTGACAGTGTTAAAAAAAAAAAGTGAAGCAGGCTCCTCTCCTCAATGTGATCCATTTAAAACACAGTTTCTTCTTAAGGGTTATGAATGACAGTTTAAATATTTGGAACATTCAAATATAAGCCTGCTCTAAATTTACACCTCAAATTCAAAACACAACACAGCATCCACAAAAATACAGGAAAATAAATACATTATCCGTATAGGTACAGAAACTTGTGCATATAGCTAATCCAAAAAATTGACATTCTTCATAACAAAGGCTCAGTTATCATCTCCATTTTTTGAAGAAGACCTCAAGTAACTTCTCTGTCATTTTAAGTAGGGCCAGTGGCAAACGTGGGAGCAGAGTCTAGACTAAATAGCTGTTAGGCTGATGGAAAATTTTATGCATGAGAGCTGGAAACACATACAGCAACTGGATAAATGTAATAGGATTTGCTTCCTCTCAACAAAATTCGTTCTAGGTGGCTTCATGTATTACCATTTGCAAATTCAGAGTCTCAACTGACTCAGCTTCTCACAACCCCAGTGTCATCCAAACAATACTGATATCAAGAATATGATTTGATGTTAAATTACCTTTGTTAGTGAAGATATTCTTTCCACATTCAAGAAGACAGCTGTCACGTGGGGCAATTTTTTAATCCTTTCTACAAGATGGATAACCATTACAAAATACAGTATTAAATATCAGTTCTCTTTTTAAAAAGATACACACATATAAAACCATTTTGCACTGAGCAGAATGCCCATAAAACGTCAAGTGGCACCACAGTCTTTGATCGCAGAACAAAGTTGTAACTGCACCAATGTAATATGTCAAGAACAGCTGCCCATTTGGCTTATGTCATCACATGAACATAGGGATTAAGTTGCCTTATATGTTTTCACTGAGAACAGGTTATTTGATTCTGTGTTGGTTTGGTAACCTTAAAAAGTTCTTTGAAGGTTGTTTGTGCAAACTTGCATGACAAATAAACAAAATTCTCTCTTTCTTCAGCTTTCATACCTATCCTTAAGCAGTTCAGCTTAGAATGACACAGTGCTGAAAAATTTCAGCCCTTACCTGTCAAAACTTGAAAGTTTCCTTTGCCAAAAATAAACTTCTTGTCGGGATTTTTGGTAGGAATTATCATTTTATCTACAACTGTCCAGTTCTGCAGGGTATCTACAAGAGCAATGGCTTCAGCAATCTGTAATTCAGCTTTAGGAACAGAAAAAAAAAAAAGAAGAAGAAAAAAATCTTATAACATCATGACTTTGCTCAGATTTTCAATAGCTGCAGTATATGCATGAACAGGGAAAGGCTAAGCTACGCTGAAATTCTATTAGGGCATTTATTTTAATCTCTAGCAAAAGGGGCAAAATGTCTTATCTCTAATCAGAGTAACTGAAACTTCTAGTTTGATGCAATTTTATCATATAAAGCATCTTTCTGCCAGTATGATATTTTCCCCATGGTTGTTGATTTAGAAGAATTTGTAATTTTATTATCAGCAAAGAAATTACCAAGCTCGTTGCCTCAATAAGTGAAATGAATAATTTGATGGAAAAGAAATTCTGTTATTTCAGATGAGCACAAACCCACGTGACTAATTCCTTGGTGTTTTGTGCCAACATTTAAAGAATTAATAATGCTTCATATCCTGCTGCTAACTATTCATAAAAGATCTACACTAGTTTATGGCTTGCTAAACCCAGGGAACTTCTAGTCTGTATTTTGGCTCATCAGTCACTTCTTTTTTTAAAATGCCTACATGGCAAAGCACTGATTTTTGAGGACTTCATGCAATCACAGATTACACGGGCGTATCAGATCCCTGGGTCCAGTTTTGATGTGCCAAACTTTTCGTAACAGATTTGTCAGGTTTCTCTAGATAACAAAACATGATTCAAATATTAAATAGGTTACCTTGGTCCAAAAGGTAATATATTTTTTAAAGATAAGCATGATCCTCTTTCTCCTCATATTGTTAAGTGTTCCTTGTAAAATGCACAGATTTCCTGTTGGACCTGAGGTGTTTCAACAATCATTCCAAAATATTTGTTCAGGCTTCTGGCTCTTCATCTGGAGGGCCTAAATAAACGGAAAGGGATCACTGCTATTCTTCTGTTATGTCTGGACAGAAAGATGCCTTCATATTTTCCTTTTCAGTTGTAAAATGGGAATGTTTATGTAAATTCTGAGAAGGTTTACCAACTTTTTTTCTGCAGTGTGACAATTTGTCACAATTAACAGCACCAATAAAACTGAATGAGATTTAGGTTCATCAGGTAACAAATCTGAATGCAAAAATAAGCGTGTCTAAACTGTCTGTACATGAAAAACAAACTTAAAAGATGCTTAATCTTTTCTGTCACAATTCTGTCATTAGAGAAGTATTTGGAGAAGCATCAAAGCAAGTTGATCATATATCTTCATTGTGCACAATGGATGCATTGGCTAGCAACAAGGTTTTCTAAGGGTAGCAATGTTAAATAAGGTCTTTGTGGAGGAATTACTGGTGCAAGTGCATCGCGAAGTAACTGTCGTTATGTCCGTGAGAGGACTTAAACCTCATTTCCACTCCTCCCACGTACAGGAGAGCGTTCCTGCTCTTCGGCCAACTCCTGTGCAAGCAGGAGGACCCCAGCACTGCTGAGAGCAGAAAGCTTATGAACTTTCTGCTGATAAAAGGGAAGCTCGGCACTTTCCTCCTGCAACCTCACCACACTCCTCGCCGCCTTGTTTTGCTGTCCAAGACCTAAAGTTACCGCGATTTACAAGTCAAAGCACGGCCGCGCCATGCCTCACCGACAGCGCAGCGTCATTTAGAAGAGGTTACCAAGCCGAGACCTTTCGAGTTTTGCATTTGGCCAGCTGAACTAAACCAGCTTCACCGCTGCAACCACGGGTCCCCCTCACAGGGGCGGCACTAACGCCCTAAGACGCGTGCCTAGAGGCCCCCCCGGGGGGGATCCACAACAGCAGGGGAACGGGAGAAGCGATGCGCGGCAACAAGAGCTGGAAGGCATCCCTCCTGCAGCCCGCGGCGCCCGCCCGTGCCCGTGCCCGTCCCCGTGCCCGTGCCCGTGGGTCCCGGCGCCGGCGCGGCCACGCACCCGTGGTGAGAGGCGACTTCTTGGGGCCCCACTTGACCGCGGGGTGCACCACGGCCACGCGCTGCTCCCCGGACAGCGGAGAAGGGCCCAGCAGCTCCTCCAGATCCGCATCATCATCATCATCATCTTCCTCTTCCCCTTCCTCCTCCTCTTCTTCTTCGTCTTGGTCCCCGCCGGCGCCCGCTGCCCGCTCGCACCGCCCCGCGCCGCCCGCCCGCGGCGGCTCTCCCCTGCCCGGCG
>WBNH01011504.1:10946-23804 GCA_013401255.1 Urocolius indicus | reverse complement strand
GGCGTCCCTTCCCCAGGACCCCCGGCCCTCTCTCCGTGCCGTCGCTGTGCCGGGCAGCCGCTCCACGCTGGCACAGCCCCACCTCGGCTCCCGGGATCTTTGGACTTTGTGCGCATCATCCCCCCGCCCCTGGGGCAAAGGCTCCGGAGGACGGACCTGAGGCGCCCGGCTGCGTTTGCTCCGCTGCGCCACCGGGCAGCCATGCACCCGTGGCACTGGTTGGCACTCTGGGCGCTCCTGCTGCACGGTAGGTCAGAGGGGTCGGGCTGGGGATGGGGATGGGGTGCCCAGGGCAGGACTCAGCCCAGGACCCCCACACTCGGCTGCTCGAGGAGGTTGGGAAGCTTTGCAGCAGCCCCAACCACCACGTCGAGGGCAGCGAGGGTGGGTTTGCCCTCAGGGAGCCTGGGCTGTGTTGCTGCTCCCTCCCGCTGCCCTGGGACAGGGGACCAGGCTGCCCACCGGACCCTGGGGGGAAGCTCCCAGGGCAGAGCCCAGGCACCCAAGGCCAAACCACCCTGAGGGTGACCCAGACCCCACGGCTGTGAGCCCGGTGCCCTTGGCCTGGGATGTAGCTTGTGCCGGTAATGGACAGTTCAGGGAAAGGTGGTGGTGGTGGTGGCACCAAGCGCCAAGGAGCGCTGAGGAGAGGCTGAGGGCACAGCCTTGGCTTCTCGCAGCCCCAGCGCCAGGGATGGTCAGGGCTGCCTCCTGGCAACCCTCTCCCCAGCTCCTGGGGGCAGTGGGCACTGGCTGTGCTCTGGCAGGATCCCACTATGCCCTGTGCCCATCCCCAGGCACTGCCTGTGCCCAGCAGCATTTGCTTCCTCTTGAGCTGGGTGTTGACGTTGGTTTTCACCCACTGGGGCCGGAAATTCTGCTCAAAACTCCCCAGAGCTGGGCTGGCTCCGTGCTTGGGACTGGGGATGCTGCCCTGGCACTGGCTCGAGGCTGGAGCAAAGGGCCAGCAGGAGCGCAGGCTGCAGCCCCAGGCTGCAGTGTCCCCATGTCCACAGGCTGTGCCAGCTCTGCCAGGACTGACATCCGGAACTGCTCCACGGACCCTCCGGTGAGCCCCCCACCCTGTGCTCGGGACACCCTGCAGGGGTTGGGGGGGGAGTCGCCCCCAGCCCCACTGCTGCAGTTGCTGCCCTCTCCTCACCCAACCCAGCACGTGTCCCCTTGTGCCACCAGTACCTGCCCCCCACGGCCACCAACACGTCGCTGCGGCTGGCTGCTCTGCGGGATGCCATGCGGGACCGCGGCGTCGACGCCTACATCGTGCCCTCCACGGATGCCCACATGGTAAGGAGGCTGCCTGCCTGTGCCCCTGGCAGAGGGGACCACCTCCCACTCCCCCACACCCCCTGGCTGGTGCTCACCCCTCACGGCTCCATCCCTGGCCCCAGAGCGAGTACATCGCGGAACGGGACGCGCGGCTGGGCTGGCTCACGGGCTTCAGCGGCTCTGCAGGTGAGCAGCCCCATGGCCCCGCTGCCCTGGGCCAGGGCACAGTCCCACTGGTCAGACTGGGCATGCATGGGGGTCCCGGGGCTGTCAGGGGGTCCTGAGTGCTGCCTGAGCCCCCCCCGCCGCAGGCACCGCCGTGGTGACGCAAGACAAGGCTGCGCTCTGGACCGACAGCCGCTACTGGACACAGGCAGAGCGGCAACTGGACTGCAACTGGGAGCTGCAGAGGACAAGTCAGTGGGGGATAAGCTGGGGGACTGCCGTGTCCCCTCGCCCCCAGGGTCCCCCCAGCCCCAGCCACGGCCCTGTCTGGGCTCGGTGTGGGCCGGGACGTGGTTTGTGCTGGCAGTGCCAGCCGGGTCTCTCCTGCAGCCTGGATCGAGTCCATCGGGCTGTGGATCCTGGAGGCGGTTCCTGTGGGGGGCAACGTCAGCCTGGACCCCTTCCTCTTCTCCATCGGTAGGACTGGCCATGGGGCATAGGTGGGACTGGCACACGGGGTGATCCTGCCCCACATAAGGGCAGATCCCTGGTGTGGATTTACCAGGTGCCCCCCAACCATGAGCTTATCCCCCCACTCCCCAGACACGTGGAACAGCTACAGCAAGGCCCTGCAGGGCTCTGGCAGGACCCTGCTCCCCATCGAGACCAACCTTGTGGATGAAGCGTGGGGTGACCAGCGACCCTCTGCAGCCTCCAGCGAGATCTACACCCTGCCAGAGGCCTTCACAGGTACCACCAACAGCCTCCCGCGGCAGCGCCCGGGCTGGGCACCGCGCGGTCCTGAGCCGGGCGGCCACTCACCCCCAGGGAGCAACTGGCAGGAGAAGGTGACCGGGATCCGGCTGCAGATGGAGCAGCACGTGCGGCGTCCCACGGCCGTGCTGCTGTCGGGGCTGGAGGAGACAGCCTGTGAGTAGCTGCGCTGGGTGCTGCAGTGGGTGCTGTGGTGGGTGCTGTGGGTGGGTGCTGCAGTGGGTGCCACGCTGGGTGCTGTGCTGGGTGTTAACGCTGGGTGTCGTGCTGGGTGCCGTGGTGGGTGCCACATTGGGTGCTGCAGTGGGTGCTGTGGTGGGTGCTGCGGCGGGTGCTGCAGTGGGTGCCGTGACGGGTGCCATGGTGGGTGCCACATTGGGTGCTACAGTGGGTGCTGTGATGGGTGCCACGGTGGGTGCTGCAGTCGGTGCCACGCTGGGTGCCATGCTGGGTGCCATACTGGGTGCTGTGGTGGGTGCTGCAGTGGGTGCCACACTGGGTGCCACGCTGAGTGCCATGCTGGGTGCTGTGGTGGGTGCTGCGGTGGGTGCTGCAGTGGGTGTTGTGGGTTCCAAGCTGGGGGATGGGGGGCTGCCAGTGGGCACAGGCTCCGAGTTCTCATTCCTGGCAGGGCTCTTCAACCTCCGAGGAGATGACATCCCTTACACCCCTGTTTTCTACTCCTACACTCTACTGACCAACACCACCATAAGGTGGGCAGCATCTCCCTGCAGGCACGCGGCACAGAGGGGGCTCAGCACCCATGGGACCCTCCCCTGGCCCGTCTGCCCCCTCCCCCAGAGCCCACCATCTCCTGCAGTGCCCGGTTCCACAAACTTCACGTCTTTCCCAGCTCCAGCCCCCTCCCTCCCAGTCCCTCCCGGGGTGCAGCCCCATCCTCTCTGGCACAGCCTGAGGCCAACCCCCCGTTCCTAGCCCAGCGTCCCTCCCATGGTCAGATTCGGGGGAGCAAAGGCAGCAGTCACCCCCATCCCGTCCCCCATCCCCTCCGCAGCCTGTTTGTGGAGGCGCAGCGGCTGTCGGCAGAGGCGCAGCAGTCCCTGCGGGCAGCGTGCCCGGGGTCGCTCTGCGTGGAGCTGCAGGACTACGGGCAGGCACGGGCGCACCTCCGCAACTACACCCAGGGCAACGTCACCATCTGGTTGGGCACCGAGTACACCAACTACGGCCTCTACAGCGTCATCCCACAGGTGGGACCGCTGCGTGCCACTGTCCCTGGCACCGGCGTGCCCAGCCACGGCTGGGGGACAACCCCGTGCCGCACGGCCAAAGGGTCGCCGGCTGCGCCTCAGCTGTCCCCCGGGCATGTAGGGGTGGGTGCCGGTGCCTTCGTGCCACCCCCAGCCTGCCCTTGCAGGAGAAGCTGCTGGAGAGCAGCTACTCCCCCGTCATGCTGGCCAAGGCGGTGAAAAACACCAAGGAGCAGGAGCTGCTGCGAGCCGCTCATGTAAGAGCCACCCCTGTGCCTGCAGCCCCCGGCAGAGGTGGGGGGCAGCCGTGGGAACTGGGGTGCTAATACCCCCCTCCCCTGAGGCCACCCACCCCCTCCCAGGTTCGGGATGCGGTGGCCGTCATCCAGTACCTGCTGTGGCTGGAGAAGACGGTCCCAGAAGGGCAGGTGGATGAGTTTTCAGGGGCACAGCACATCGACAGCCTCCGACGGTCAGTGCTGCCCCCACGGCCCCCCACCCGCTGCGGGGCACACGGAGCCCCCTACATCACCCTCCCCGCTGCCTTGCAGGGAGCAGCAGTACAGCCACGGGCCCAGCTTCCAATCCATCTCCGCCAGCGGGCTCAACGCGGCGCTGGCACACTACAGGTAGGGCTCAGCCCCAGGCAGGGGCCAGCAGCGTGGGCAGCCCGTGGGCAGGCTGGGAGCGGGCTCTGACCCCTCTCCCCTCACAGCCCCGCCAATGGGAGCAGCCGGCAGCTGTCCGAGGATGAGATGTACCTTTTTGACACTGGAGGACAATACCTGTGTGTAGCCCTGAGCACGGACCCATCCAGCACCCCTCAGCCCCACCAGCACCTCCTCACGTCCCCGGTGCAGCCTGGTGCCAAGGGGCCTCAAAAGCAGCGCTGGGGTGGCATCACCTCTGCTCACACGTCCCACTCTGCAGGGATGGGACGACAGACATCACACGGACAGTGCACTGGGGAGTCCCCACCCCGCTGCAGAAGGTACCAGCCCCTTCCATGGCAGCCAGCGGCCCCGGCGCTGCCTGGCACCCTCAGCACCGAGGTCCCTGGATGGGCCAGGGAGGGGGTGTCTGGGCAGCCCTGAGCTCAGCCCCCGGCGTGCCCTCGCAGGAAGCCTACACCCGCGTGCTGATGGGCAACATCGACCTGGCCCGCCTCGTCTTCCCACCCAACACGGCAGGTGGATGCTGAGCCTGGGCCCCTGGGTATGGGGAGGAGGGTCTGGGGGGGTGCCCCCATCCCACACCCTGGCATTCCCCAGGGAGGACGGTGGAGTCTTTTGCCCGTCGGGCGCTTTGGGACGTGGGACTCAACTATGGCCACGGGACCGGCCATGGCATCGGCAACTTCCTCTCAGTGCATGAGTGTAAGTGCTGCGGCAGCCACCCCAGTGCCGTGGCCACGGGCTGAGCTGTGGTGCCCAGGAGCTGTGACCCACCCTGTGTCCCCTGCAGGGCCCGTGGGCTTCCAGTCCAACAACGTGCCACTGGCCTCCGGCATGTTCACCTCCATCGGTACGTGCCCACTGCTCAGGACGGTGCCTCGAGCTCTTGGGGCTGTCCCAGAGCATGGAGCCTGGCTGGGGGAGGGGACATTCAGGTCTTGCCACCCTTCAGAGGGGTGGATCTGGCCCATCTGAGGTGTTATGGGCTGGGGCAATTGTTGGGGCTCGAGGCTGACTGGGCACCTTCCCCAGAGCCTGGGTACTACCGGGATGGCGAGTTCGGGATCCGCATCGAGGACATCGCTCTGGTGGTGGAGGCACAGACAGAGGTAGCGATGGGGCTTTGCTGGTGGGGTGGCACAGTGTGAGGGGCTGCGGTGAGCTGGGGGGAACACAATGGGGCTGTGCTGCTGGGGGTGGCACAGTGTGGGGGGCTGCAGTGAGCTGGGGGGAACACAATGGGGCCGTGCTGCTGGGGGTGGCACAGTCTGGGGGGGCTGCGGTGAGCCAGGGCTGGTGGCACTCACTGCACTTCTCTGTGGCAGCACCAGAGCGGGGACGAACCCTTCCTCACCTTCGAGGTGGTGTCCCTGGTGCCCTACGACCGCAACCTCATCGACCTCAGCCTCCTGTCAGCGGAGCAGGTACGGTGTGCTCAGGGTGGAGAGACCCTGGCAGGGGTGTGAGGAGAGCCAAGGGGGCTGGAGGGGGGATGAGGACAGACAGAGCCATGCAGTTGGGGTGAGTACACGGCACTGGGCAGCGATGGATGTGTAGCGATGGTGAGGGGCAACGGGGCTTGTGAACAGGGTGAGTGACCAGGGTGTGGAGCAGCCTGGATGGGGAGGCTCAATAGGGGACAAGGAGGGTGCGGGCAGTGTGTGGGGGATACCCTGGGGCAGCCCCCCCCCAGCCCCCCGCGGTGTCTGGCTGCAGATCCAGTACTTGAACAATTACTACGAGACGATCCGCGCGCGCGTGGGGCCAGAGCTGCAACGGCAGCAGCTGCAGGAGGAGCATCGCTGGCTGCAGCGCTGCACCGAGCCCTTCGCCGTGGGCAGCGCTGCCGCCACCGCCGCCACCGGGGCCGCACTGGGCACGCTGGCCCTGGCCTGCCTGCTGCTTGTGCTGCTCTGAGGCTGCACGCCCCACCTCCTGCCCACCGACGCCGCTTCTCCCCACTGCTCACTTCCCTTTTGGTTTGTTTCCTATTTGCTCGTTTGTGATTAAAGAGGAGCCGCAGGGGAGCCTGGCACGGCTGGGCTCTGCCTGCCCCCCACAGCCAGGCTCTGCCTGCCCCACACCCGTGCTCTGCCCAAGGGTGGCTGAATCAGCACCCACAGAGAGAAGGAGGCAGATTCAGGGCGGGTTTTGAATCCTTGAGGAGCAGAGATGGGGGAAATCAGAGGGAGAGGGGCAGGGGAGCCATCCTGGCTGGGGCTGGCAGGGAGCTGATGCACACATCCCACCTGGGCTCAACGCCCAGCCAGGGGGAGCTGTGGGTAGAAACATGGAATGGTGGGGTGGGTGAGAAGGGCCCTGCAGAGCTGCTCCAGCCCCAGCCCCTGCTACAGCAGCTTCCCCTGGCTCAGGGGGCACAGGAACGTGTCCAGGTGGGTTTCAGAACCTCCCAAGCAGGAGCCTCCACACCCTCCCTGGGCAGCCTGGGCCAGGGCTCCCTCCCCTCAGCACCAAAGGACTTTCTCCTTGTGTTTAAGTGGCACTTTTTGTGTCCCAGCTTGTGCCCGCTACCCCTTGTCCTGCCACTGGCCACCATAGCACAAAGGCTGGCCTCATCCTGACACCCACCCTTTAGGGACTGATCAGTGCAGGATGCAGGGGACACGGGGGTGTCCCAGGTGCAGGGTCACACAGGGGCACAGCCACCATGCAGGGAAGATGCTCGGGCACGAGGAGTGGGCACAGGGGACCTTCATCCTTTGCACAGGAGGGGACGTGGTGCCACGGGCTGAACGGCCAAGGGGCAGCAGGGTGCTGGCAGGCACCCCCTTCCCCCGGGGCCCCGGGTAGGGCAGCAGCTCCGTGGAGGGTTTCCTTCCTCCTGCCCCAGCCCGCGCACCCGCCAGCCGCCCCGAGCACCTCTCATGTGACCGCCCCGGCTTCCTGTCGTCGCCTCTGGGCCTCGGTGCCGGTGCTTCGGTAGGTGCCACGCCAAGCCCCCGCACCCCTGCCCCCGGGGCCTGCACCATGCTGCGCCGCAAGCCGTCCAACGCCGGCGACAAGGAGCCAGGACACAGGAAGGTGAGCGCCTGCAGCTCACGGCTACCCACGGGGTTCGGGATGGCCCCGCACCTCCCCATCCCGGGGCTGCCCGCGGGATGCTGAGCGCAGACCTGGTGTCAGGAGGCAGGGGCAGCTGTGCTGCAGAGCCTCGTGGGGCCTGGGGGCTGCTCTGCACACATCAGTCCCCTCCACTGTCGGCCACCGTGACCTCGCCAGGTCCCGGCCTCGTCCTGCGCCCTGCACCCCGCTCCCTATCTGCCTGGCAGGATGGGCACCCGGGATGCGCAGCCCCCTGCTCAGCGTGCTGCAGGCCAGGGAGCTGCTGGGACCCGCGGGGCTGTGCAGGGGGCAGCGGGCCCCTTCCCACGGCTCCCCGCAGCGTTTCCTGCCGGGGGAGGGGGGGACGCGGCCGCGCTGCCGGGTGCTCGGCTCCCACAGCAAAGGTGTCGATGTCGAGGCTGCAGCTCCGTCACATGCATTGGCCGCTTCCTCCCACCGGCAGCACCGCAGCGGGCACCGGGGGCCAACGGCAGCATCGCAGCGGCACCGGGACCCACCGGCAGCACCGCAGCGGGCACCGGGGGCCACCGGCAGCATCACAGCGGGCACCGTGGCCACGCATCCGTGCAGCCCCCCACACCCGGAGCGTTGCAGCCCCCACGGGGGCCGTGGCCAGTCCCCTCTGGCATCCCCGGGAGCTCCTGCCAGGCCCTGGCGTGCTGGCAACAAGAAGTCCCTGGGGGAGTGGGACCGGTGGCCAGGGCTGTGCTCCTGCCCACAGAGCTGTGCGCTGTGCGGCTCTGCCGTGCCGGGAAGCTCCCGAGGGAAATCTGGGTGAAGCCCCCCCATGCTGTGGGTGGCCTGGGGAGCCTGGCAGGCCCCGGCGGGCATCCCCTGCCCTGGCCCAGCAGCCGCTGCTCTCACTTCCCTCTGGCAGCCGAGCTCGGGGGGGGGCCCTCTGCCAGGCTCCCCGCTGCCTTTGCACCTCCAGCCCCGGTGCAGCAGCTGATGCTGCGGCTTGCCCGGACGGGGCGGGGAGGGGGCATAATGTTGTGTTATCTGGAGGGTGCAGGAGAGAGCCGAGGGGGTTCCGGCAGCCTCGGGGTGGGGGTCTGATGGGTTTGGGGGTGCCAGGCGAACCGGCGGAGCTGGTCCCACCAAGGAAAGCCAGAGAGGGGCAGAAGCCACCGTCCCTCAGCCGAGCCAACCCCCTGCGAGGCAACTGCAGGAACAAGTGGCAGAGGATGCTCAGCTCAGCTGCGGCGCTGGAAAGCAGAAGGAGCAGGGAGGGGGCCGGGAGGGGCCCCGGCAGCCTCCTGCGCAAGCGAAGCCCGCGGCGGATCGGCACTGGAAACCGCTGCCTGCGCGCTGGAGGCGAGAGCGAGCGCTGCCGGAGGGGCTCTGGGATGCTTGGGGAGCTCTGAGCTCGCCCAGCCCAGCCCCTGAGCCCGCTGCTGCGGCTGTGCAGGCTCCAGGCAGCCAAGGACCAGGCAGGGACCGTGGCTGGCTGACACGGAGGATGCTCCCGGCACGGGAAGCCCCATGGGCCATGGCGAGGGCAGCGCCTGGGCTGGGAGCAGGGTGCAGGCTCTCGGCTTTGAGCCCTCAGATATTTGCAGGGGAGGGAGGGACAGATCCACCGCACGGCCACTGTGGCAGCGGGACCCAGCACCAGGCGGGTCCCATTCTGCTCTCCTTCCCAAAATCGCTGTCTCAGGGCTGGGCCGGTGGAGCGAGCCCCCCGGGCTGGGCGCTGAGCCCCTGCCAGGCTCAGTGCTGGGGTGTCTGCAGGGAGAAGCCCTGACACCTTTCCATCTCGCCCAGCTCTCCCTCCAGCGCTCCAGCAGCTTCAAGGACTTTGCCAAGTCCAAAGTCAGCTCTCCAGTGCCCAGCGAGAAGGAGTTCAACCTGGAGGAGAAGGTGAGTGGGGGGCAGCAGCAGCCACCATCACCTCCTGCCCCTTGGGCTCCCTTCCCCCAGGCACAGAGCCTGTCTGCCCAAACTCCTCTCCTACGGATGTCCCCACGGGGCAGCCCCTGGGGCTCCAGTGCTGGCAGGACTGGGGGTCTGGGAGTGGGCTCTGCCTTTACTCTCCATCCCTCTGGCAGATCCCCGAGGATGAGCCCAGCAGTGCCGGCCCCGAGGAGGCTGCACGTGGCAGTGGGATGAAGCTGGGCAAGAAGTGGCGGGCGGTGATCTCCCGCACCATGAACCGCAAGATGGGCAGGATGGCCGTGAGAGCCCTGGCCGAGGGCAAGGTGTGTGGGGGGGCCTGGCCAGGTCAGGGGGGCAGCTCCCCCGCCTTGGCCTGAGCCCTGTATCCCCGGCAGGGCGAGGTGGAGGAGGAGGAGGAAGGCTCCCCGTGCCCCCTGTCCCCAGGCGGCAGCGTGGAGGAGCCGGGCAACAAGGTGCCTCTCTCGTACCTGGAGACAGAGGAGGATGGGCACCCATCGCTCAGCCGCCAGCTGTCCAGCGGTGAGCCTGGCCCCAGTGGGACCCCCTCGGCCTCTCAGCCCACGCCGTGCTCACTCTGACCACCCTCCTCTCCCCAGGCAGCGAAGTGTCCAGCCCCGGCCCCGGCAGCAGCAGCCGGGAGAGCCTGCAGCTGGAGGAGAGCGGCCCGGCATACAGCGGCCCCTTCTGCGGCCGGGCCCGCGTCCACACCGACTTCACACCCAGCCCCTACGACAGGGACTCGCTGAAGCTGCGGGTGAGCTGGGGGAAGTGCAGGGCCGGGGCTGAGCCCTGGGGAGGGAAGGCTGGGGAACATCCCCCCCACGCCACGGGGGTCTCCCCCTGCACCCACCGCCACCCCTCTCTCCCTTGGGCCAGAAAGGGGACATCATCGGCATCATCGAGAAGCCGCCCGTGGGCACCTGGACCGGGCTGCTCAACAACAGGGTGGGCTCCTTCAAGTTCATCTACGTGGATGTGATCCCCGAGGAGATAGCCCCAGCACGCAGGAGCCGCACAGCCGGCAGGAACAAGCGCCTCAAGCCTAAGACTCTGCACGAGCTGCTGGAGCGCATCAACCTGCAGGTAAGGGATGGGCTCAGCTGTTCTTGGGACAACCCTTCTGCTCCCTGGGACCCCTCTCTGCTCCTGGGATACCCCCCTCTGCTCCCGGGACCCCTCTGCTCCCTGGGACTCCCCTCTGCTCCTGGGATCCCTCCTCTGCTCCTGGGACCCCCCTATGCTCCTTGGGAACCCCCTTCTGCTCCTGGGACCCATCTCTGCTCCTGGGACCCCTCCCTCTGCTCCTGGGATCCCTCCTCTGCTTCTGGGACTCTGCTCTGCTCCTTGGGAACCCCCTCTGCTTCTTGGGAACCCCCCTGCTCCTGGGATCCCTCCCTTTGCTACTTGGGAACCCCCTCTGCTCCTTGGGAACCCCCTCTGCTCCTGGGATCCCTCCTCTGCTTCTGGGACTCTGCTCTGCTCCTTGGGATCCCTCCCTGCTGCTGGCGGCCCCCGTGTGCTCATGAGGTGCCTGCAGTTGCTACGTGGGCTCCTCCGCTCTCCCCTGGGAACCCCCTCTGCTCCTGGAACCCCTCCCTCTGCTCATGGCATCCTCTCTGCTCCTGGGCCCCCTCTCTGTTCCTGGGATACCTCTCTGCTCACTGGGACCCCCCACCTCTGCTCCTGGGACCCCTCTCTGCTCCTGGGACCCCCCTCTACTCCTGGCACAACCTCTCTGCTCCTGAGACCCTCCCTCCTCTGCTCCTGGGACCCTCCCCTCTGCCCCCAGCAGCCTGGCACCAGCCCCCAGCCCTGTGGGTCTCTCCACCTCGTGCCCCAGCATGGCAAAGGGGGCACAAGGGGCTTTTTCGTCCGCTGCTTGGCGGGTGCTGGCGTGACCCCACGCCGGGCCAGTAGCCACGTGGCCAGCACCACGAGCCGGGTAGGGAGAGGCGAGGGGAACAGCACTGCTGTGCTCCCGCTGCAGGAACACACCTCCACGCTGCTGCTCAACGGCTACCAGACCCTGGAGGACTTCAAGGAGCTGCGGGAGACCCACCTCAATGAGCTGAACATCACAGACCCTCAGCACCGTGCCAAGCTGCTCACAGCCGCAGAGCTCCTCCTGGACTATGATGGTAAGGGCCCAGGGAGGGGGGTGGTGGGATGCCCACGGCCCCCTCGCTGCCCACCGGCCCCGGCTGCAGCCCCTACGACATGTCCCGTCTCTCCCAGCAGCGAGTGAGCCCGAGGAAGGTGACGGCTCCGAAGCTCAGCCCTCGCCCTTGGAGCCCAAGGGTGACATTCCCCGGGACTCGGGCTGCTTCGAGGGATCTGAGGCCTTGGACAGCAGCCGGGATGAGGCCGAGCCGGGGGGTCCCGAGGGGCAGCTGCGGGCACAGCCCCTGGCAGAGTCCCCCTGAGCTGCCCTCCCTTCCCAGGGGCTCAGCTTCTGCCCCAGCCTCACACCGGACTGGAAGGGACAGCTGCTTGCAGGGGGAGCAGGCGAGCCCCAGCAGCGGGACCCCTGGCAGCGAGACCCCCAGCAGTGAGACCCCTGGTAGCGAGACCCCTGGCAGCGGGACCCCCAGCAGTGAGACCCCCCCTCCCAGCTGTGAGCAGCTCAGCCCTGCAGCCCCGAGGCTGCCCCATTTCTGCCCCAGGACAGTTTGCCCAGCGCTGCCTCGCACCGCTGCCCTAACACACGGAGCTCTGGCAGCCTGTGGGGCACCGTGGGCCTGGGGCACCCCCTGGCTTCATCCCACTGTACCCACAGCCCCCCGTGCTGCTGCCAGGCCAGGGGTCAGGGCAGGAGGGAGGGAGCTGGTCCCACTTGCCAAGCGGCTGCAGGCAGCAGCGCAGAGCTTCCACCGGCCCAGCCCCTGTGCAGGGAGCAACCCGCAGTGCCTTCCTCCCGTGTCTTCCTCACACAGCCACGGGGGCCAGGGGAAGGTTTTTGCTGGAGAGTTTGGCTTGTGGGGGGAGACCAGCCCAGCAAGGGCCCGGCCAGCAACCTCCCTGGCTCAAGGGGACCCCTGAGGCAGCTCACGGCTCCCTGCCAAATCTGGCACCCGAGACTCTGAGGCAGCTGGAGCGACCGACCTCTGCACAGCAGGGTGAGGCTTTGCCCAGCAGAACAGCCCCTTCCAGCCTGCCAGGGCCCCCCAGAACACCCCCCCAGGAACAGGCAGGGGAGCTGCAGCCTCCCAGCATGGGCAGGGGCTGGCAGCCCCACGGGAGTGTGGGGCAGCCCCTAACCCCAGCCAGCCAGGCTGCTCCCCGCAGGGACCCTGCCCCAGGCCTTCAGCCCAGCGCTGGCTCCTGTGCCCCAGCCATGGGCACCCAGGTTGTCCCTTTGTGCTCCAGCCCAATAAAAGCGAGTCAAAGCTCTTCCACTGTGCCTCGGGCT
The DNA here is from genome assembly GCA_013401255.1 of Urocolius indicus. Classification (NCBI taxonomy): domain Eukaryota; kingdom Metazoa; phylum Chordata; class Aves; order Coliiformes; family Coliidae; genus Urocolius; species Urocolius indicus. Next base: position 11,304 of record WBNH01011504.1, on the reverse strand, counting down.
GCTCTCTGCTCCTTGCCCACCCCAGGGCTGCGAGGGGAGCAGGGAGGGCTGCAGGGCCCTGAGAGCTGGGGATGCAGAAGCTAGGGGAGAGGCAGCTGCCTGGGAAGGGGGCAGAGACAGAGGCAGGGGCCACAGCTCAGTCATTTCTCAAGCCAATTCCGTTTCCTTCATTGTTTTAAAAAAAGAAGAAGAAAATAAAAGTGAAGCAAGCGGCTTCCTCACCCCATCCCCACTGCCTTCCCCATCCCCGTTGCCTTCCCCATCCCCACTGCCTTCCCCCATCTCACTGCCTCTCCCCCCCCCGATTGGCTGCCCGTCCTGGGGGGGAAGAGTGTAGCTCTCGGGGGGCGCCGTATCC
>WBNH01011503.1:0-31569 GCA_013401255.1 Urocolius indicus | reverse complement strand
CTCATGTTGGAGCAGGGAAAGAAAGAAGTGGGTCTTCCTCCTCTGAGAGGAGAGCAGCAGAAAAAACTGTGAGGGACTGACCACATCCCCTATTCCCTGCTCTCCTGAGGGAGAGAGGGTAGAGACATCAGGAACGGGGAGCTGAGACCGGGAAGAAGGGAAGGGTGGGAGAAGGAGATCTTAAAGGTCTGGTTGTGCTTTTTCTCATAATCCTCCTCTGGTTTTTGCTTTCTCTCCTCTTTCTAGTTGGTAGCAGACAAAACTGTTCTTATTTTCTTCCCTAAGCCAAGTAGTTGAGTTTGTTTTGCCTGGAACTACATTGGCAGCGAGCCCTCCTTGTCCTTGCCTCAGCCCACACACCCTTAGTTATCTCTTCTCCCATCTCCCTGAGGGCTCTGCCAGCCTATAGAAGGTGGGGAGGTGTGTGGGGGATGAGCAAGAGGGTATATGGTGCTTTGTTGGCAGCTGGGATTGAATAGCAACACCGAAGAAGAAAGAAGAGCTGAAGCTAAAGCTTTGCCTTGCAGTTTGTCTCCACAGTTGTGATTTTAGAATAAAGTTTGGATTAAGACCCTTCAGTTTTTACTCATACACGTTTAAAATTCTAGATATATGGTCTAGCCACAAATCTCTCTCAGATAATACTAAGCAACAAAGGCCACATCTTCCACAGAGCATGGCTGTGCAGCCACCTACTATAGGACTCAAAACTGGCAGAGTGGGAATTTCAAGCTGCTTTGAGAAGACCCAGATCCCTTGTGATCCAGACATTCCAATGATTTCTCCCTTCAAAGTAGTGCTGGGGTTTCCTTTTCACCTGTTACTATTATGTCCCTTTGTGCATAGTCTGTTGGGGGTGTGCAGTTGGAACAAGTATTCAGTTTCATAATTTTTCCTCCTAGTTAAGTCTATATTTGAGTGTTTCCAGTTGGCCAAACTATATGAGCAAAGTACATAACAGGGGATTCTGTTTCTGTAAGCCTACCTCATACTTCTTCCTAGGAAAATAATTTAAAGCTGATAATTTCTTTTGAATGCCTGAGGCTGTTCTGCACTGGCAACAAAAACTCCCACAGGTGAGGAAAAGGCACTGAGCTGGAGATGTGCCTTCCTGAGGCTTTTCTGTTCACCTTTTGCCATGGGTTATGGTAACAACTGTGTGCCTTCTCCAGAGCAGAGATGACAGCAAAAGAGGGCTGCTGATGTCTTTTACTTCAGGCAGAATGAGTTGCTGTCTCGTTGCTCAGATAAAGTTTTCTTCTATTAAGATCCTGAAAATATTTACTGGATGAAACCCATTGGAGAAATTGACACCCAGAATGCAGGTTCTCCTCTGCCTCAGGACTGCCAAAGAGCAATGCAGCATTGTGCTGAGTGCCGTCCAGACTGGGTCACCCTGTGCACAAACCCAAACACAGAGCCTGAGGCATCTCTGGTTTGGAACTGGCTCAGGCAGTCTCTCCCTTCTTGCACTGCAGAAAATTGCATAAAAAGAGTTTCAGACATCCACTTTGAGATTGACACCTTACTTTAATTTTTGTTTTAGGATCTAAGTCCTGTTTTGCTTCCCTTCCCTTCACTCTTAACAGAGGAACACAAAGAAAACTTTTTAAAAGACCGTATTTTCATATCATCAGCTCAAGTATTCAAAGTTTAGGAAATATCAGAATGTAAACCACTTGTAAAAAGTTAATTATAATTCTAATCATTTGTGCAACAAGATACAAGACCTTGGAGGTCTTCAAGACCCATCTGGACACATTCCTGTGTGACCTGATCTAGGTGAAGCTGCTTCTGCAGGGGGGTTGGACTGGATGATCTCTAAAGGTCCCTTCCAAACTCCCTACCGTATGATTCTATGATGCACAGTGGCTCTTGCTGACCTTAATTTTCAGGTTTTTTGCATCATTTTGACACATTTTACCAAGACTCTCATTGTTCAAAGACCTGCTTACTCAGCATTCACAAAAAAAATGAATAATCAAGACTCAGATTTCTCTCTCATCCTGAGCAGGGAGGATATTTTCTTTTCCAGAAGAAAGGAACACTGTGTACTTACATCCAATAATTCCTCTCCATGCATATTTCTATTTGACCACACATTTATTATCTGTTGGGAGTTACTATAAATCTGCCAATGAATGCTATTTCATCAGTATTCTGTTTTTTGGGTAGTCCCATGCGCTGTGCAGTGCTTCCAGCCACAGAGTTTGGGCTATTTGCAGGTCTTCACTATTGGCTGTGTTTAAGGTGTTCTCTTTCTAAAACAATCACACTTGTGCCCTTTCTGTTTAAGCTCTAAACACACACATTAACTCACACACAAAGTAAAGATCCAGTCTTAGAGCCTATCTTCTGCTAAACTCATGATACTCAGGCCTTTACACTTAGACTAAGTTTTAAGTCAAAGTGCTTCTCATCAGTTTTCAGAAGGTCTAATTTCCTACCATCAGGAGGATGTCTGTGATCAGGACCCCTGAAGAATCAGGCTCAAAGACATCTCAGACATTCAGAAAAATAAGCTACTCAAAGAAACAGACCCACAACTCTTTACCACATTTAGTTATTAGCTCACAGAGGTTCCTCATTCAGCATTCTTCCTGGAAAGGCTAACTCTTTTACTGCATCTTCTATCACTGTTTTCCCAACAAGGTTACTCATCCTTATGCAGTTTCCCTTTTTGAAGCTGAGTGTGTTTGTGAGCGTGGAAGGGTTTTGTCTTTCATCTCCTGCAAGGATGCTGAGCATACACTGCCATCACTAATAGAGAATGATTTCAAAACTTACTATGGGTATCATGTCTTGACGTGACACTTGCCCAATCTCTGGGTGTGGGGAAAAGGGAGAGGTGGTGGAAAACTCTTGTTACAACTGCATGTCTCGCCCTTGCAGTCTCTGTGACTTCCTCTGGTATGTCACGGGGGATACTGTTACTCTGGCAGGCACATGTTAACGTAGACCCTAAACTATACTTTTCATATCTGGGCCTGGGATTTTAATCCATGGTTCTGTGGTACTGTGCAAATCACTAGCTCACATTTGGCTCTAAATTGTCTCCTATATCTACTTTAAAGCAATACAAAATATCTAGTCTTCATTAAATAATACACATAGATCTACTTCAATTCTCAGTAGAGCTTCTCTCTAGTTTTTTTCATGACGTTAAGAATAATATCATTTAGTATTTTTTGTCCATCAATTTTGATATGCATAGTATTAAATCATCTAGCCTAGACACAGTTGCAACACTGGTTTGATTTTCTTTTCAGTGCCTCATTTAAACATAGTGGGTCCTATTTTTCTTTTCCTGTTTTGACTTTTTCAATCCTCCACCCCTTCCCCATGGACACAGAACTTCCAAAGCTTCACTAGTAGTGGCTGTCCCATCTTGAAACTTGTGTGCTGAGAATTTTCCCCTGCTATTTGGTTTGAAAGGCTCACTGATGTCACTTTTCTGGATTTGAAGTGTAGCTATCTCCTTGACTTGTAGTTTAAATGGAGTCTGTCCATTTGACAGAGGTTTCCTCTAGTCCAAAAATACCCCCAAGTCCCTGGTCAAGCACAATTCTTTCTCCTCAAACCATTTGCTTTGTCAGATATCAAAAGTTCACCTCCCTCCTTTCCCTCACCAGCCCTTCAGGAATAATTTCACAGAATGATGCCACAGATGAAGAACATTGGGGGAGTGGGGAGGAAATCAACTAAGAATTCTTTACACTAGGACAAGCTGGAGTTTAACGTTCTTTTTTGTTAAAACACAGCATATCCATTTGAAACAACTAAGCGTGGGTGTACTTTTCAAACCTCTGACAGCTGTGAACTACACACACAATACTACAGTGTCAAATGGGATAACTTTGAGAGCATGACCGCCAATGACAACATAAACTGGATTTTTTTTAATCCCTACAGGTTCTCATCTAGACTGGAAAGGGTGCACAAACTAGGAGGGGTTACTCCTGAAGGGAGACTTTTTTTCTTGCAGATCATTTGCCTGAAAATGAGAACAGGTAGCCTCTCTGCTGGCTGCATTTCATTTATGTCAAAGTTCTTGTTCCGAGAAGATATTTACTGTTTAGGGCACATGGAAAAATTAGCAGCTTCAGCAAGATACCCTGTGTGGATCCCCTTTCAGATCCTGATGAGACAGGGGATTCGTTACGTTCCTCCTTTCACTCTCATATAGCTTCTCTGAAATTACACATCAGAATCAGTGACCACCAAAACTTCACAAATCATCAGTTCCTTTAGGTTATGTGACCAAAATATAGATGACAGCATCAGAACACCATAACAAACGACAGCGAGGCGCATGAAGAGGACTGAAAGAGAAACACACACTACACTTCAAACAGAGAAAGCTTTCTATGTTTGAAACTCAGGTCTTATGTTTATTCAGCATGAAAATGTCTGAAATACCTGACACCCTGTAATGTAATGACTAGGACTGTGATTGCAGGACAAGCACATAAAAGGGAGGGAATAAAAGAAAACCTGAGTAAAACTGAAGCTTCTTGGAAGTCACCTTGTACTTTTAAACCTCTTCAGAGCACTTGTTTAGTTTTACTGCAAAAAGACTGTTGGAACTGAAACAACATCAAACAGACATGATCACATTCACTGTTGCACCTTGCCTTTTAGGGTTCAAATCCATCAAATGATCAATATTAAAGTTCAAATGTACTTAGGTAAGACTTTAGTTTTAGGCATGGGGTATTAGACACAGTAGCTACGAATTAAAAGCCGTTTTGGCTAGTAACAATGATATCCTCGAGGAGATGTGGCAGATCATGATAGAACAATAATAGTTTTATCCATGGTTACAGCCAAGATCCCACAGGCCAAGAATTACTTTCTGAATCAGCAAGAAGCCTGCTCCGGGAGTCTACTGTTGTCCTGTGTGGGGATCAAGTTTTCTTTCCAATACTGCTGGCCACAAACACAGAAAGAGGACTTGACTAGGGGTCATCAGATAGATGATGTAAAAAAAAAATCCTCTTTTTAGCTAGTGGGACAACTCCTTTCCAGATAGACTATTTACACTTAAAAATAGCAGTGCTTTTGGCACACAGGACCAAGTCCTCACCCAACAGTCTCAGGAGAGCTGAAGTAACTTATACAGGCTGACATCTGCTTAATTTAGAAAGCTCTCAGGTGAATGTAGGGAAATATCCTTCCCTGCTGCTGAAGGTTGCTGAGGAATATATTGAAGTAGCCCCTTTCTGAAGCACTGTACTCTTAGAAAAAGACCCATACTGGAGCAGTTCTTGAAGAGTTGCAGCTCATGGGAAGGACCCATGTTGGAGAAGTTCTTGAAGCACTGCAGCCCACAGGAAGAACCTCATGCTGGAGAAGGCAAAGAGCATGAGGAGGAAGAACTGGTAGAGATTAAGTAATCTGAGCAGCTCCCAGGAGGATGGAGAAAGGGAAAGCAGTTCTTGGCATACCTCGAGAAGAGGACATAGAACAGACAGGAGTGAAGTTGAGCCTGGGAAAAAGGGAGGTGGGAGGAAGGGTTTTTAAATTTAGGTTTTATTTCTCACTATCCCACTCTTATTAGCTGGCAAGAAAGTAAACCAGTCTTCCCCGGGGCAAAAGTCTGGTTTGAGTGTGACAGTAACTGGTGAGTGATCTCCTCATCCTTATCATGACCTAGGAGCTATTTCGTCTTATTTTCTTCCCCTGTCCTGCTGCAAAGGGGGCTGAGAGTGCAACAGGGTGAGGGCCTGGCTGAAAGCCAAGGTCAATCCACCTCAGCTGGTAAAATGCACACAAATCCTAAATCAGAACTATGGTATTTTCCCCTCACCTGAACAATAAGTCACAGAGAAATCAAACACTCTTCATTTTTTTCCTGTTTCCTTTCAGTACTAATGAGAGAGTTCTTACTCTTCAGGGTACAGAAAGGTCACATCCAATGGGGATAAGACAATGAAGAAATAAAGCTCTGGCAACGTGGTTACAGACGGCTGGAGAAGGGTTGGAATTTTCCCCGTCTGCTCACGCCAGTCTGCATGGTTGCACAACAACGCTGCGCAGTTTGTTAACATTATTTTTCATCTCTGCCAACTATTTAGTATACTGCTAATAGTCATAGGAAGGCACAAGCAAATAGATTGATAAGTGCAATAAAAACAAGGATAATTATTCCATCCTACTCTCAACCATCTGCTTAAATAAGTGAAGGTAAGAAACCCTTCTTGAAATACTGTTTTCCCCTTGAACTGTGTGCAAGGGGTTTATCAAGTTGCCACATTTGGTGAAGCACTCTGTGTACAAACTGAAAATCTCCAGGAGAGTGATAAAGTTCCCCAGGTTACCTCTTTTTTTTTTAATCATGTGAAATAAGCAATTTGCTCAGGGGTTTGCAAAACAAAGTGGGAAGACGCAGTACAATTCAGTATCACTTCCAATGATCTCTCTGGGGAAATACAATAAGACAGGGAAAATAAGAAATCTTTCAAGTGGAACGATTGCATGTGATGAAGTCAGGAGTTGAATATGCCTTCCAGCGCAGTTGCAAACTCAAGTCCTCCTTCTTTTCCACTATTTCCAGATGAGTTGCCAAGAAATAGCAGCCATTCCTACTATTAGCCGAAAGAGTGGCCTCGTACTTTGCTTTAGTGAAGTTTGAAGTCACCAGGTAAAAGATGTTTAGAATCAGAAAATCTTTTCTATTTGCTTGGCAATACAAGAAAATTTATCAGGTGAAACTCTCTGCTGGTGGTTGGAAGGAGACTGTGCTCCACATCACCGCCACTGCCAGTCTCCGAGAAAAAAAACTCCTTTCTCTTTAAAAATGTGGCCATCTACTAAGCTAGAAGTGCATCAGTAACACAGACCCTTGAACACGACAGTATGTGATACCAGAAAGAGAGCCAGCACGCCTCATGCCATATTTGACTCCATTTGTCACCCATATCTGATATTTACAGAAAAGCAAAGACCCCAGATGTGGATTTCAGTTTGCACCAGCGCTAAAAAAACTCCAAACCTTCCCATCCCGAGTAGGTGACAAGTAGAATCCCAGAGCAGGAACAGAATATTAATATCACCAAAGATTTACCACTGTTTCCACCCCTTTCTAAGCACAGCTAACAGTACAGGTTATCCAAGGATTTGTACCATTACATGTTCCACTTCTTACTCTAAGGTTACCCTCAGATAATTTCTTCCTTTAAGTCCATAAAGAAACAATGCCACTAATCATCCAGAAAGCTGTACAGCAGTTCAGGATGATTACAAGGCTTTTGTCAATTTTCAGCTTCGTCTATTAATAATTAATTAGTCTTGGACTCCAAATTAACCTTCAGTTGAATCAGTCTCTTTCTTTCTATGTTTACAGAGAAACTTGGCATATTCTGTAAGTCTACTCTCTGCTGGACTAAACAACAACTCTTCAGTCTTGCTCATAGTAATGAATTTCTGAAGGCTCACCTGGCCATCCTAGGAACCTTTTTGCTCCTCTGCTCTCCAGTTCATCTATTTATTTTCTTTTAGAGATTAAAGATCCAAACTGAGTACTCCAAATGGGGTCTTAAAACCAGATTCTACAACTACACTGATGCTTCATTATCTCTACTAGGAATCTGACCTCTAACTTATCCAACTCTCTAACTTATCCAACTCTCTAACTTATCCAACTCTCTAACTTAGCCTTACAAGGTTTGTTTACTGATGAGTCACACTGATAAATCTATCATTCTGTCTGCTACCTCACCCTTTCTTAGGAACAATTTCTCAAAAACCCTTGCTCCTTTCTCTTAAGAAGCAAACATGCACTTTGTGCTACTTCTTTCAGACCTTGGTTCAAAAGAATGGTTAATTATCTTCCTGTAAGAAAAAAACCCATCCTCCACAGTAATGATATTAATCCCAGCTGTGTCATCTGCAACCTTCACAGCCAAATATCTACATAACCAAGGAATATATTAAAGAGGGTCAGTCCTAGCTGCAATACTCCTCGTGCCTCTCTTTACAACTTGCTCCATCTTTATCTTTTAATTTCCATTATTATTTCCACCGTGAAAGGGAAAATCCTTATGAGGTTCTGGATCAGTGTTTTACTTGGCTCTTGATTATGGTGTGGCATTATTTTTCTTAAAAAATAAACAACAAAAACTAGTTACTGTCCAGCAAAACATGTGAAGTTAATTCTAAAACTATTGACTCTACCAGGACTGTGAAGAATTTCTTTTTGCCCCCTTCCACTGCCTTCCCATGCCCAGCCATTCTTCCTCTTGCATGTTATGATTCGATACTTTTGACATCAAGTTAGGAAACAAGTAAATTTCTGTGTTGGTGTTGTGGGTTTTTTTTTCCTTCTCAATTTTTGAAGGTGGGTACTGTATCTGCCACTTCTGTTCCCAAATTCACAGATTAACAACACCAACAAAATCTCTTCAAACCCATCTACAACATTTTCACGTGTCAACTCTTTCAATATCTAAGGAAAAAGATTACTCAGGGACCATGGTATCTTCATAGCCATTAGCCTAAATTTGCTTCCACTCCAGATGCTGCATCTCCCTTATCACGTTCACACTTGCATTACAGTTTCTGGTATTAACTTTATATAGCATCCTTACCGAAAACTGAGTCAGGGGCGTCAATTCAGCATCTGGGCCATTTCTCAACCTACACAACTTCCTTCAAGTATAGCATTCTCCACTTCCTCCTCACTTATTGTTCTGTTTACGAGGCTGAAAATTTTCCCCTCCATTACTTATTTTCTTCCATGTTTCATTTCAACCTTTTATTCCGTGACTAGGCTCCTTAGATACTCATGCTTTCTTTGTATTCCATGTAGTTTCTAGATTTACCTTTTGCTTGGGGTATTTCCTCAGCCAGGGAGATCCATTACTGTTGTTTTACTTCATGGAATGAAGCTCAAGCTTCCAATTTTTGGCTGAAATCTTATGCCCTATCTCCACAGTCAGATACTATCACTTCAGTTTCAAGGTCAGGCAGATGTTCCTAAATGCCATCCCTAAGCAACCTTTTGTATTGACAATACCTCCTATTTATGCCAGTTTTACTCTCCACTTGCCATCTACATGTAACGACCAGCATCCAGAGTCTTCCCAGAATTGACATGTGCATTAAATCTAAGATTAAATTTCTTATGATTAGACCAAGGCCATATTAACTTCACCATGGCTATTCCCAGCATGCCACTGAGACAAACAGCTTGCTCCCAAGTATATAACAGCATCAATCAGTTCTTAATGAGCAGGTCTGATTTCAAACTCAATACATCCAAAAGAAACAATGAGGTTCACATTCTAGCCTAAAGGTGTATCTAAATGAGAAACAGTTTAGGGTTCAGACTTCATAGATCCTTGCTGAAACCAAACCTCTCCCAAACCAGGGTTCACCTTTGCACTCTTGTTTTTCTTGAATTTGTGATTCCTCCCTAATTTTGTTCTAAAATTAGGAGGTAGTAAATAACACAACTAAGAAACTAAATGATTTTGCAGCCGTAGTATTATTAGTGAACGTGATGATAAACCACAAAGCAGTTACTTGTACCAACAAAGCACTTTTCTCTTCTTTACATCATTCAAGTTGGCACAGCACTAGCACTCAACCAGCATCACACCCTTTTGCTTCCAGAACAGTGTGAAGAACATTAGCCTGCGCTATTCCAAATACTACCTTCTATGCACAGGCTGTAGTACAGCTGCTCTGCATCTTGCCAAACAATAAATCCCTTTTCCTTATCTTATAAGCTACTTATCTTTAATGCTTTACATGATATCAGCCTCCAGCTACAATACTGCCAACTACAAGTTGGAGCCTGATGTAATATAGAGAAAGACAGAAAAAAAAACAGGTGCATTCACCTGAATGAACAGGAGCACTGGGCTGGGGGAAGAGTTTGGAGTCTGGCAGTGAGATGGTCAGCAGGGCAGCACTAGGAAGCAGAATCCCAGCTCCCATCCCTGTGCTTGGGGATCCTGCAAAACGGACTCAACCTCCTACTGCAGCCGCTGCACAAGTTACTCAGCTCTCACTGCCTCACCTGAAAGATTGAACTGATGAACCACTCACTTTTTATTTACAAATTCAGTAAGTTTAGCTGCATTTTTTTTTCCTCCACTGGCTTCCTAGATCTCAGCAGAGAGCATTAAAAGTGTTATGCTCATCAGCACAAACTCTGTGTGACTGCAATACACAGTCTTGCACACACGGGGCATCGCAGTCCAGGGCTCCCAGCAGCACTCTTTAACAAGGGAAACAAGCACTTCAACTGGAGGCCTACACAAATGGTGTCTGCTTCCATATGTTGACATACTTTCAGAAGTCATGGGACTCTCTAGAGTTCCAATATTAGAAATACAAAAAAAAAAAAATACTGCACAGTAACAGTTTGGAGGTCCTAAAAATCCTGTGAACAGGATATTAGAAATACCACTGTTCTGGGAAAGAAAACCTTGGATGTTTTCTCTTGTCTTGAAGGGTAATGCCAAAAAAAGAGGATGTGAAAAAAAATAGTGACCCTGTTTTGGTCATGTCCATGGCATTCCAATTATGCCCACACAAAGGGAAGAACCTTGGCAGCAGTTTCAGTGGGAGAACAAACAAATATGGAAACAAAAAGGGAGGAAAACAATAGTTTTGAGACTATCTCATTCTGTCTTTTGGAATGAGGAAGGTTGAAGAAAAAAAACTTCCTGAACTACCCCCCTCTTAAGTTAGCTCTTGCACAAAGATGGTCAGAGAGAGTCCACAAGGCCTGTCTTTCCACTCCATGAAGACCAACATCTCTATCATATTTCCCCCAATCCCCTTGCTAATTTTGCACATCCACCTTTCAAACCTCACAACAGATCTGTGGGCCACTGCAGCACTTTGGAAGGACACACACCATCTTTGGTGATGCTTTCAGCCTGTCCATATTGCAGCTGCTCATCTTTGATATCCATTGCTTTATGCCAGCTGTGTATCCATCAGGACTCTGATCTGCACTGCATCTCACACCATGTCCCAGCCTCAGCTAGGGCATCCTGACATCACTGTAAATTGAATGCTACTGATAAAATCCTCCTTAATAATATTCAGTTTTCAGTCTTGGCCAGACAATGAGGCCCAGTAGTGAAGCTGAAGTCTAAACCACTTTCACAGAAGAATTAATGGAGTGTCAGGCTACACCAGGCTCCAACTTAGACCTAGAGAGATTTTCTCATCTGCTGTATTGCCCATGACTTTCACTGCACTTCCTCCTTGGACTGCAGTTGCTCTTTTGCTTCCCTGTCTTCTCTAACTCCCTTCTAGATAGTCACACTTGCCATTTGATTGTTTCTTTCCTTTCCATCCCTTCTTGACCCTTACCTAATGTTTTGCAACGCGCTATGGAAATATCACCTCATTCTTGTACTCTTACCTCCCTCTTTTCAAGTAGTTACTGTGACATCTTTAGGTTCACTAATCTAACCACAGATAAATGCTGCCATTCAAAAGCCAGGATGGTGAAACAAAAGCTGAGCGCATAAATTCAGGTAGCACACAGGAGCTAGAAATAGCCTTTTGGAAAGTGACAGTACTTCTCTAGCAAGTTACATCCCTAATGCCAATCCAGCTATGCTTTGTCATCCCAGGCTGCACTCACAGTATTGATGAGGGGGCACAACACTCCCATTCCCTGGGAATTCTATGCATTAGTCAGATAGTACAGGTTTCTGCTGTTATTCAGTCCCATGAAACCTCTCAGAACGTACTGATAAAGCAAGTTTGCCTAAAGAATTGATCCAGGACAATATCACCAAGAGTAGCCAGAGACAGCTACACTCTAAGGCAGGAGAAGCATGCTTCTCACATAGGAGATTAAACATGGCTCTTTTCAGCTTAAGCAACACAAGGACTTGAAGCCTTTTTTAATCAATGAAAGATAATCAAAAGGAATAAAGCATCTGAGCACAGAGAATGTAGTAAAACGATCATGGCAGGTATCAGACACTTGATGCTTGGCACAGCTTGGCTCAGTCCCCGTAACCAAAGTTTTAAATCCCAGTCTTCCTAGATTGATTTGAATCAAGATGCTGTGACTGCTGACCACCAACCATCTTTGGTAGCAGGCTTTTTTTGAACTCAGAGGAGACTGCCAGACAGAAAGAAAGAACTATTAGCCAGAGCAGCCCTATTTCCTTTACTCAGTATACGTGACTCAAAAGCCCCAGGACAAATCTTAGCTTTCCTGTTTGAACAGCACGACCAGCTGCTTGGCTGCTTATAAGTTTGGGGCAAGACTGGTCTTCCCCAGGGACGTTGACCCTATTCTGCTGCATTTCTACCCAGGGTTGTACCTAGAGAGAGTGATCCAGCCTCCGAAGGTGGCTGCATAGAGCTGCTGCCAGGCTTGGCTTAACAGCCAAGGCACAAATATGAAGAAGTGGCAGAAAGCAGAAGTGTATCTCCTCACCTCCCACTGTAGCCTCCTTCCTTACCACACAAGAACAGGAATGCCTGTTCTGGAAAGGGGACATTTGGAGAACTACAGACGTGGGATGAACCACCCACATAGACTCTGACATAGTTTTACCACCAACAGAAAAACCACCTCCACTCTGACTTCAAGAGTTTTCTACCATCATTTCTCTCACGACAGGACAAAAGCCATTTGGACACATCTATTCTCTAACAGATTATATCCTGGTTCCAGCAGCAATTGCAGACTGAGGCTGCTGGTACTTGTTGCACACACAAGAAAACTGCATTTCAATGTGTAAAAGTCACACCCTACCTTCAAAACGAGGCCTTCACAAGGGAAAGAAAACAGCATTCAAGTGATGATTTCCACGATTCATAGGTAATAACAGAAAAGCACTTAAAGGAGGCTTAGTGCCATCTGCCATTTGATACCTGAGAGTTGCTCAGCAGAACTGATCCTCTAGGATCTTAAGTAGTGGTTTTGCCTGAGCCAGGTTTTGGTAGTTTTTGTAGCTCCCCTGCTACCAAAACCTGCCCCAAGGCAAAACCACTACGTATTACTAAACAGTAGGTAGAGATGTGCATTCAGATAAAGTTGTTTACCTTCAAAACCCATTCAGCTAGTTTAAGGTCAGAGACCATCTCCAGATCCTCTGCAGATTACTTACTTTCTTCATAGACCGCAGGAGGAAGTCTAGAGGTATCTGCTGTCTACAAGTTTGAAGGAAGGTGTGATGACTTTCACTCCTGGGAGTCTCTGACAGCCAAGCAATGCTGCAGCTGAGGTGTAACTTCTGTTTTGACAAAGCCATTTGTAGAGTGGTAGGAAGCTCTGTCAAAGGAGCTCTGCAAATGGCCTTTGGGTACAATATGAAAAACACACTTAGAAAAATGTCAGCTCCATATAAAGGTACAATGTTGTTCCACAGGAAACCTTACGAGATGGGTATAAAAAAGCTTGAAAACCACTGGCTTAGTCAAGGGAATGCAAGGAATTGTGAGGATCAGTTTCTTACCAGCTATTGGGCCCTATGGTGGTGATCATAACATTGATGTGTTTCAGGATAAACCATTAACTCTTAGAACAGCTTACTGGGGAATGTGATGAGGAATCTTTCTGGTGCTTTTTCATACAAGACCTGTGTACTCAACAAACACTTGGATTAATATAAGCAGAGGCTATGGAATTGTAACAAAGCCTTTTAATACCTAAAGACTCTACTTTTCATAATTAGCCACCTCTCTGGCTGGGAAAAATCCCCACTCAAGTTGTTGCAGAGTAAACAGTTGATGATATTAAAAGTCCTAAGACTCATTCAGATCCATTTTTTTTTTAAACACAAACAAAGCTGAAAGCCTAAGACCAAGACACCTTGCCCCTAATATTAACTATAAAGAACAAAACAAGGAATTCTTCAGGTCCTTTCTGAAGTCATTGCAAAAAGTTACAAGTTACATCAAATCCAGAAACAAATTGAAAGTAGAAACTGGAATAATTACGTAGAAAGCTGAAAAGGACCCATGTATTGCTGCTGGCATGGGGAAACTGAAACAGATTATTTCTATGTCAATGTTAAAAAGAAGCAGCTGCAGAACAATCATTCATACACAGACAACTTCAGTGGTATCACAAGGAAATTTAGGCAGGATGAGTAAGCAGCAGAAATACTGCCCAAGAGTATGGGTGTCAGGACATGACGAATCCGCACACATGATTAACACATGTTTAACATGAGTTAAACATGAACACATGTTTAACATGAGCATGTTGCAATTGTTCCCCACGCAATTATACTGACAAAAAAGAATGGGCTTTTCCCAGTGCTAGAATCTGCAGCTCATCCCTGCACAGTAATGCTTAATTCTCACATTGCTAAAAATACTTACGTTGAAGTGATGGCAAGGTAAAAAGAGTTAGGAGACTCTTAAAGAAACAGCAAGTCATATCAAATACTGCAGAGCAGTACTGCTATCCTTTCTGCCTAGGAAGGGGGTTACCTGGAGGGTGAGCTGCACCTTTGTGAGAGAGCATCACACTACACAGCTGTACCTTTATTTCTTTAAGTGCTATACATAAGGAAGTCTGCTGCTTTGCCTCAAGCCCCATTCATCCTTCCCTATGACAGAGGTTCTATCTGAATGCTGCTGCAGTGAGGACAGGGCAAACAGCCTTCACCTCCCAGTGAGCTCAGATCTGCCTGTAGCTATAGATCACCCCCAAGTTCATCCCCAAAATTTGGAAGAAGGTTCCCTAATGAATTGGATAGTGTAGACTATGAATCGATACAACTTTGCAAAGACCAAAGACATGAGCATACTGCCAGCAGTAGTTTTGTTATTAAAAGTCAGAAATAAAAGGCAACTAGAACAATCAATTAATAGAAGAACTTAAAGCCTGAATAAAATGGGACTGTTTACACAGGCAAAGAGGTGGCCAAGAGAGACAGAAAAATAGACTAGAGAAAGCAAACTGTGCATCTTCATTCTTTCTTTTCAGTGGAATGGAAGATGTATAGAAAAAAATAACACCATATGCAAAGCTGGTAAAATGTTACACTCGTTGCACAGTGCAGAACTGAGCAGAGAATCACAGAACAATTGGGGTTGGAAAGGACCTCCAGAGCTTATCCAGCTCAACCCCCTGCTAAAGCAGGTTCCTCTCAATCAGGGAACACAGGGACATGTTCAGGTAGGTACTGAAAACCTCCAGATAAGGAGACACCACACCCTCCCTGGGCAGCCTGTGCCAGGGCTCCCTCACCCTCACAGCAAAGTTTCTCCTTGTGTACAAGTGGAACTTCCTGTGTTCCTATTCATCTCCATTACCCCTTGTCCTGTCTCTGGGCACTGCAGAAAAAAAAGACTCTCCTCATCCTTTCAACACCCTTCATTTAGGTATTAATAAGCATTTAAAAGCATCTCAGTCTTTTTCAGGCTGAACAGTACCAGGCCCTGCAGCCTTTCCTACCCAGAGAGATGTTCCAGCCTCCTCATCATCTTGGGATCTCTGTGCTGGACTCCTTCTGTCCCTCTCGAAATGAGGAGCACAGAACTGGACACAGGACTCCAGATGGGGCCGCACTAGGACAGAGTAGAGGGGGGAGGAGAACCTCCCTTGACTCACTTCCCACACTCTTCTTGATGCCCCCCAGGATGCCATTGGCCTTCTTGCCCACCAGGACATGTTGCTGGCTCATGGTTAGTTGCTGCCCACCAGCACTCCCAGGTCCCTCTCCCAGAGCTGCTCTCCAGCAGTTCAACCCCCAGCCTGTGCTGGTGCAGGAGGTTGGTTCCTCCCAAGGTGCAGGACTCTGCACTTGCCCTTGTTGAACCTCATGAGGTTTCTCTCTGCCCAACTCTCAAACCTGTCAAGATCTTGCTGAATGGCAGCACAGCCCAACTAGCACAGAGCCCCTGATCTCACAAGTGCCATATAAAGGTCTAGGTATAGAGAGCGAGTGGTGCTTTTCATCTCAGGAGTGGACTGGGAGGGATCCATTCTGTCCTCTCCCCAGAGCTAATGTCCTTTTTCTCCCTGCTGATCTAGTCCTATCTGTATAATAGTTCTCTCTCCTTCAGGACAGCACCCCTCCTCAGCACCCGTGGCTCCACCAGGAGCTCTCAAGAAACAGTTTAAAGGACCAGGACTTGAGTCATCAAGCTGTGGTAATAACTTCCTGCCTCCTCTTAACAAAGCAGTTCCATCCTATACACACATGTAAGTGGGGAGGAGATACTCTATTCTTGGAATAGAGAGGTGTTGGCTACATTGTAGTTATGTGTGATAATCATCATAAGTCACCGAGCTCAACTTGCAATCAAATCACTTAGTGGTAGGCAAGCATCCAAATGTATGCTGTGTTTAACAAGGGCAGCGTTACCTAATTCTGATGTGGAAACAGTAAGCGTTTGATGAGATGAAGTCTAGGATAATTTGCTACATGGTAAAAGCTGTTAAGAGCAACAATACTGAAATCTGCTCAGGAGTCTTGGTGACTCATGGCCACACTTGTGGTCTGTGTTGTAGTTTTGGTTACAAGTGATGGTAGGTGATTAGATGCAAAGACAGAAGGGGGCTTTTCTCATTCTCTTTCAGGCTTTTCTTTTGGCACTGCTGCCAAAGCCCTGAAGAAATTCGGAACAAGACACACAGGTGCTTTTCTGCTCATTTCATTGTGCGGTCTACTTATACAAGCAGCACCTCACACACCTTCATATGCCCTGCAAAGAATCTGTTTTCTTTTATCTGTCTGTGTTATCTCAGAACACCTCGTCTCCAGGTCACTTCTGGCTTGCACTGAGGCCGTTCCCATGTGTAAGATGCTTTCCTTGCCTATTTCTGTTTGGCACTCTTGAAGAAATACTTGACTGCAACAGAAAGAGACAAGAAAAGCAATGCAGACCGCCAAAGGTCACACTAGATATTCTGACACACTCTCATGTATACCAAGATCTGTTGCTGCTGCATCCTGCACTGCTTGATTTCTTTAGGACACAAGTACAGTCTGTGAGTGTACATGTACCAATGTGTACTGGCTTAGCCCAGCAGCTGGAATGGATGGGTTCTGTGGCCTGGTATCTGGTTTCTGTGCTGAAATAGCTAGAAAAGCTGAAATGGCAAGAAAGCAGCACCATGCTGAGTCACATCAGAATGGACTTAAATACACGGACGTGACAAATACAGTGAGATTTGTGACAAAGGAGAAATTCTTGTGTAAGAGAAGCCAAGTAACTCAGAGCTTCCTCATTAAATGATATTATGCAGAAACAGTACTCTGCCTTCATCAGGATGAAAGGGATGAGACTGCAGCTGCGTTTTTACAAACAATATATAGAACATCTGCCATATATATGAGCCTATGAATAGCCTGGATCACCTGTGGGCTCATCTGGGAGAGCCTTGGAACCTGCTACTGTGCCTAGAACTCACTGCCAACACCCACTCCACTTTCCTCCGGGAAAGTTTTGATGACAGAGATTGGGGAGCTGCCATGGATGATTGATGACAGTGACTAACCATCCTTATCATTAAATATTCCTCCACTAATCCTCCTACACCTCATGACTCTTTGCCCTATCCACCATGGAACTGGAAAACAATTATATTCCTGTATCCTAGGCATTAACCTCTTCTTCTAACCATCAGAGACTGTTTCCCAAGACATTTGACTCCTTGTCCTCACAAGGAAAATTCCATTCTCTAAAGTACATCACTACCCACTATGAAGCTGGAAAACAATTCTCTTTCTTCCTGCGTTTGCTTATTTGAACACTGTTATGAGCCTACTCACACTTCTGATGTTGAACAGACCCAGTTAATTTGATGTACAAAAGCATATATTTAAGAGCCCCCTGGAAGAATAAGCAAGCTCCTATTCCACTTCAGAAGCACAAATTGTCAAGTTGAGTTCCTAGGGCACAGTTCTTATTTCTAGTGATAACATGAGCTGTGACAGAAGCTTAGACTCCAGATTTACAGTGAAGATAGTAGCCAAAACCTTAAACATCTTTGACCTGAAGTTAAAGACAGACTAAACATGGACATTCAGACTCATTCCTCTCTGCAGGGTCTGTATTTGGCATATAGAAGGGAAGCATCTTGTTGCCAAATACAAAATGATTCACTAGGAGGAATTAATTTATGTTTCCTACAACTTTTCTGTGTCTTGAATTGGTAAAAAACAACTCAGGAAAAAAAGGTAGGTGGCTTGTCTTGGACCATTCAAATCAAACAGTTGCTCAGGAGTTAGCCATAGGCAACAGCAGGTCACAGAACTCAGAAAATGCTGCCATTACTTATCCACGTACCCCTAATATTGCACAGTGTTTCAACTACTGCACCTTCCAACCAGTAGTCTCCCAACTTTTTGCTCCCGTCCAGCTCTCACGTAACCTTGGGCCTTCCTCATCTCCACATGGCATTACACATTTCTCTCTAGCAACCTCACTGTCAACACCAACTACCTCCCCCAGACACACCAGCTCCTCCACATCAATACATCATCCTTCTGATGTGCATTTTATCCCACTTGCCTCTAGAAAATTGTCCTTGTTTTTACTTAAAAACTAGCAGCATTGACAATCCAATGCAACTTCTTGTCCTTCTTATTCTGTAAACAGCAACATATTTGGATGCAAAAGAAAAACAACACAGCAAACCCTCAGCCAAGACATGGAGACAGACTCACTTCAGACACATAGTTACAGCACTTGGCTGCCAAACAGGAACGCGTTCCTGGTAAGGAGACGCAGACTGGTCCTCATAGTCTGGTTGGGAATCATCTGACCTTTAGCTCTCTGCCAAGTTCAAATGGGCATTCCAGGGGCAGACAGAAAACCCTGATCAGTGCAAGATTTGCAACTGGAACAAGCTGATCAACAAGGAACACTCCCTGCAGTTCCAAAGAGGAGGTGAACTGAGCAGTTGCACCTACTGTGAGAAACTTTAGCAGGTTGACGACTAAACGATAACATTGAAATGAAAAGTATTTTCATTTCACATCGTTTCCAGGAAAAAGATGAGAGCCTGGGAAAAAAATCTAGTGCTAATTCCCTACCAAGAGTGGGAATTTGGCTGTTTCAGAAACAAGTAAGACTCTCAAGAGACATAACAACTGACAAATAAGCAGAGGTATCTGAGAATGTTCAAGATGCACCTACCCATACAAAAAACCTTAGTCTGGCATTTCATTGTGGACAGTTGTGAAGAGACACTGCCAGTAAGACATCAGGGGCTGAAGTTTGAAAATGTCTGTCCTTCCCCACATATTTTCAGATAGTTTCAAGATCTAGTGTTGTTCTAATTTCAACAGGTGAAACACCTGCTCCTCACATCACAGAGAAATGTAATTCAGAGTGAAGGGTGAGATGATAAAGTCTCCTCAAATCTTCACAATAGTGAAATCTGACGGGAGCTGTAAAGAATCAGAAGGCTTTTGTGACCAAGGGTAAGCAAACAGAAAACGGAAAGATGAAAATCTGCCAATATACACATATGCTAATCATTATCAAATGAATTAGGGAGAACCCAGTGTCCTTGTGTTGAACACTCTGAAGACTCCAACTCGGAACTCATGAGATATGACGATCAGAGCATTAGGAATTATCTTAGGCAAGGTACACTAGGACTAGTAGGTAGTAGGCAGATATACAACTCTAAGTGATAAGTAAAAACTAGTTATTCATTTCTCATTGCACAAAGACCTAGAGGCAGCCAGTAACATTTTCAGGCAACACATTCTTAAGAAACCAAAATACTTTGCCTTACTGCAATACTACCATGCAGACTGTGGAAACTCCCACAGGAAACTCCAAAGGCCAAACATAAAAGCAAGTTTGAAAGAGCACTGGACAACAAAATGCGGTCTCTGAAAAATCCATCAACGTGATGCCTGTAAATATGATGCAAGCACTGTAAAACCAGACATCAGCAAAAGTAAACCAGTACATATATAGTGCTCATTTCTGAACGCATCCCCATCATATGCTCAGAGGTCAGACAGGATTTGCTTTGATACCAGGTAGCTAAGGTATGACAGGGCAGCCCTCTTCCTCAACGTTGCACATTGTCACACTTTTTCTGCATTTGATAAATCCATCTGCTTTTTCCCTTATTAAGGCACAGTTCTTCACCCATCTTCATGACTCCATCACGACAAGAAAAGGTGTCCCAGAGAAGGGAGGCGCCTTCCGTTACACACATGCAAGCACAAACTTATTTTCCTGAAAACAGCTGCTTGAACTATGAAAATGCCTTTGGGATTTTTGAATGCTCCATCTGATTTCTGAACACCAATTTTTATTGTTCCTATTAGACAGTTAACATCATCTGGTCTCTTACCTGGGAGAAGAGCGTGGACTGTCAGGTGTTCAGTAGTCTGTATTTCAAGAAGGCCATCGTGTCTGAAAGAGTAAAAATAAGAGATGGAAGAGTAAGCACAAGAGACCATAAGAAAGAAAAAAACAGCAGGAACTCTTGGGAACTTCACTATACTGCATATGCTGTGAACTCAGCTGTCTGCAGAGGGATTAACATGGACACCAGGAGTTGGACGGTCAAGACAACATCAAGCACCAAAAGTCTAGTTTTCTACGAAAAAAGCCAAAAATATTTTCCAGGGTATCAATTTTGCAAATCTATTCAATCTCAAGCAGCAGTTCAGCCTGGGAATGTCTGTATAAGCAATAGAAACTTGGATGAAACTTCAAGAAGTGAGAACTGGGGCTAACAGCTCCTGCGCCTTGCTACCCACTCTGGCTACCCCAAGTTTAATAGTAACCCTGGGAGCCTCTGAAGGCAAGACTTCATGTCTCATTTACTCCTGAAATCTAAAGAGCTGAGAACATTTGACAAGACTTTGTTATTTGCATTCTCTTCATAGTTTGAAGATGTTCTGTTAGGTTTGGAGACAGAGGGATGAGCCACTCAATAGCAAAGGAAAAAATCTGCAAAGTAAGGTGGAGCATCTCACTATTGCACAGCCCAGGTACCAGGGGCTTCTCTAAAACTGTTGCACAACTGGTTTCTGCAGCTGCAAGGGTTTAGGCAAAGTCTTAAACCACAGAAAAAGTTTCTTATGCGTGGGAGGAAGACACCTGAAAACTGTAGGCGTGTAAAGCACGTGAACGAAACACTAGAAATCTCAGCTAGGTCTTCCTTTCATAGGGGTATCACTACCAGGTCTACAAAAAAAGGTTAAGCTTTATTTATGCAGGTGAAGATCTGACTTTGGGATGGATTGTAACATGCAGTGGAAGGGAGAGAATTCAAATGGTTAATTTTGTGTTCTCCTTGTGCAGTTTTCTCCTCAAGTGTTGTTACAGATATTTAGGCTAATTTAGGCATTTTTCCTTCATGCTGCTCGGAGAGAACACGACTAGCCTCCCTAGTTCCAAGTTCACTCTGTCCACCCCACTATCTATTTGATGATGTTCACCTGCCTGTGACAACCCTGAAATGAAACTGGCATAACCACTTGCCAATTCCTGAATACCAAATCTCCAGAACACTTACCAGCAATGCTATAACACACCAGAAATTTTTCTATTGCTCAGACAGGCCTCCATGAGACATACAGTCCCTTAACATAGCTTCAACACGAGTATTCAGAATTTACATAATATACAGAACGAGTCTCAGACTTATTTTTAGGACTCCCTAGGCAGTTAGACACTCTCAGAACCAGTGAACCACAAGACGATTGAAACTCGAGTTACACAGGAACTTGAAAAAGCATTACATAGTAGTTTTATGACAGCTAAGATGTATTTCATGATACCTGCCACTACCAAAACAGAAAACAGGTAAAATCCCTTCTCTGAAAGGAAATCAGTGGAAGTTTTGACATTGATTTGAGTAGGGTCAGGATTTCAGCCCATACAATTAGAGAGACAGAGAAAGATGCAGAAAAGCAGGCAAGTGGCAGATGATGTTCAGAAGATGATACATTAGTTGTAGTGACACAGCACTGTACTGATTTTGTTGTTGTTGTTTTGCACTGCTTTAGCTAAGGGAGAAAATATGTGTTCCTGCTTATGTTTGGATAGCACATAACAGCAATGCCATTTTCACACAGGAACTGAAATGTCCACCAAATGAAATCATCAAATGACCCTCCCTTTTTCCCCTAACTGAAAACTTCACCTCGTTGAACTGTGCTGCAGCTGTTTCATTTCCAGACAACATCAAATTATGCAGACCCGCACTTCCTTTAAAGTCTGGGAAAAGTTAGTGTTACTAGGCACTTGGAGGTACCATATTGCTTGTAACGTTAGATCAATTTCTAATTGAACCAAGTGTTACACAACTTAGAGATATAATCCCCCCAAGAGCCACTGTGACAAAGGTTAAAATGGCAGCAGCAAGCTCAGGAGCTTTAAGACTCATGAACAGATGTGCACTTGGAAAAGTTGTACTTCATAATGAACTAGGAAAAAAAATGCATAAGCCTAATTCTCAGGTTTTTAAAACCTAAGTATTTTGATCTGAGGAAACACTGAGAATGTCTCCATCTTTTTAAATGTGCTCTTTTTCCTGACCCATTTCAATTAAACAAGAGTTTTGTCTTGATGGGGAAATTAAGACTTTTGTTCGGATTATTCAGTTGATTTCACTATGAGCAACCAGACAATAAAACAAACAGGACTCTTCCTCTTTGGATCCACCTGATCCTCTCTGGCCTTTCTTTTGGTAAAAGAATGAGAAATCTATCCAGGCATTAACATATTTTTTAATTCAAGGCAATCAACAGATTTTGTTTCTTAACACAGAAGCAGCTCTGGGATGTATTTATTCCAGTAACAGCAATTAATGAAATGATTTCTTGTCTAGACAGGACTGTTGTGCTTAAGAGTAGCTCCTTCTGAGGGCTCAGAAGCAGACAAAATCTTTTGCACTGCCAGTTCACCTGACTGCAGCTTCCTCCTTCTTTTCCAATGAATCACAAGCAGCTTTTTCCAATTAGGAGGATGGAGTCCTGAGGTCTTATTTAGACTAAAATCTCCAAGAGTGCTTGGCAATATCATAGACTGTCAATACTTTTGACTTTTCTATCTTTCCTTCAAGAAATTAATTATGTCCTTAAAGCCAACACTGGCTTGCCAATGACTTTGCTCTGTGACTAATCCTCCTCTTTTACTTTACTCTGCTCTGGTGAAGGCTCATCTGGAGTACTGCGTCCAGTTTTGGGTTGCCCAGCTCAAGAGGGACAGGGAACTTCTAGAGTCCAGCATAGGGCTGCTAAGGTGATCAGGGGACTGGGGCATTTTCCTTACGGCTCCTATAAGAAGTTGCTCGAAGCCCTCTCCAGCTCTGAGCCAGACCCACTTCTGTGGCTGAGCCACTTTTTAAGAAGCTGGAAGAGGAGGCTTCGTCCTCTTTCTTCCATCTTCTGCCCCTTCTTTTCTGGCTGGTAGTGGTGCAAGGAGTGGGAAGAGAGACAGAAGCCACCATGTGGATTCCAAGGGTCAGCGAGGAAAGAGAGGAGGAGGTGTTCTGGAGCAGAGACTCCTCTGCATTCTACAGGGAGGACTGGTGAAGCTGAGACTTGTTTGCATTTTGCTAAAGATCCCACATCAAGGACAGAGATTCATTATGCTAAAGATTCCGTCCCAGGCCAGTGACTGTGGCCAGAGGAGGCCGTGTCCCATGGGAGGGACTCAATTTTCACAGAAGCTGTAACTGTTAGGAAGAAACCACATCAAAGAAGCTCATTAAAACTATGGCGAGACGAGGCCATGTCTCTTGTGAGGGACCCTGTATCTGCAGAAACTGCAACCATGGTGAAGAATCCATGCCAGATTCAGTAAGGACTGTGTCCTGTGTGGGCAGAAGCCGCAGCTGCTGGGAACAACCCACACCAGAGAAGTTCATTAAGGACGGTGTGCTGGGTGAAGGACCCCATGTTGGAGCAGGGGAAGAATGCCAGGAGTCACCCTCATCTGAGAAGACAGAAGTGGCAGAGCCCATCTGTGAGAGACTGAGCACATCCCCCATTCCCTGCCCCATCGTGCCCTTGAAGGGGAAGGAGATAGAGATATTGGGAGCAGTGAGCTGGGCCCAGGAAGAAAGGAGGGATGGGGGAGGGAGACCTTAAAGCACTGGTTGTAATTTTTCCTCAATCATCCTACTCCCTTTTTGCTTTTGCTCTTTTCTGTTTCTTGTGGGTAGTAGAATAAGCTGGAGTCTGTTTTGCCCTGAACTGTAACTGGCAGTGAGCCCTCCCTGCCCCTGTCTCAATCCACAACAACTTTGCTGATCTTTTTACTCCCATTTCGCTGGGGCCTCCTCAATCCTAATGAGCGTGGGGGTGAATGGAGGGCACCGAGAGAGAGATTGTTGTGGTGCTTCTGTGCTGGGAGCACCAAACCACACCAGGTTCTAAGGCCAGAGAAGCCTCCTCAGTCTCAGTCCTCAAATGATGAGAAGAATATGCAATAGAAGAGTCAACATGTGGAATTAGTCATGAGTCATTTTCCTCAGTCCCTCTCTCTTCTTCAAGCTAACTGGAAATAGTTTCCTTTAAAAAAAAAACAAACACCCCACACCTTTAGTCAAAAGATTTAAATAATTTCCAAATAGTTAAAAACTTTTAGATGCTATGGGTAGCAATTGAATGAAGTGATATCCTGAATTCAGTGAGATGCTGGATATACAGTCATTAGGAAAGTTCACCACAGATTGTTCTCAGAGATTGAGGCCTTTCAGCCTATTCCCAGAACAACTTCTTGTGCGAACTCAAAAACAAAGATTCTTTTCCTTGCACCACTCATGTAATTTCCATGGTGGTTATGTTTATGGAGGTGTGATTGAGCACAGGAGCAAAGAAATGTGCTGTGATGTGACAACACGTGCCCCAACACTCTCACTCTCCCAGAACCAGGAGGCTGTTTGGTGGCAAAATCCTAGATCACCTTGACAAGGACAACAGTGCAGGGGTACAAGGTGGGTAGATAAAAATAAAACACCTTCTGATGTCCAAAAATTTACTTCCAAAAGCAGAATTATACAGCTAGGACATGGACCCTGCAGCCACATCAGTTACCACAGGGAGCTGCTGTCACTGCAGCAGGAACACAAGGTGACACGGCTCGCTGCATCTATTTGTTTCCAGAAAACCAGATAGGTAGGAGACAATGCCAGCCTGAGAAGGGAGTTCAAGGCTATCTTCAATGTTTTGAGATGCTAAAGTTCACGCAGAGAGTTCTCAAAACTTGTCAATACATAATCCTTTGATCCTCCACGCAAATCAATGAGAAGATGAGCCAGGTTTCAGCCTTACCCCTTTTGAAAAACCTCAATTGAGTCAGAATGAGTCATTGTACCTCTGCCCACTCACATGTAAGGAAAAAAGAGAACAGATATTATTCTGTTCTGTGTAGAGATTTAGTTTGATATTTTCAGGTTCTGAGGAAAAAGAATGAAAAGCATCAACTAGCAACAGAGTCTAGATGTTGGAATAAGAACAAGGCTGGAATAACACCATAGAGGTGAAGATCAGTTTGCACAGCCCAACATTACTCTTTCTGCCAAGGCTGGCCTGGCTGATGGGCTCCAGCTCTGTTTTGGAGATGGTCTGTAACCCATATGCAGGACAGACTAAGGATAGTCCTAAAGAAACTGTCCTGCTCAAGAAAATTATCTCAAAGCCTTACCACACAGTAGTGGTCCTAAAGAATCAAAGAGATGTGGTCCTAACTATCCCCTATCCCTGACAAGATAAGCAGCAGGGATTTCAGGTAGCAAGAGTGAGTTGGATTTAATTGACCAGAGTGTAGTAGAAATGGACATCAACACTTGTTCAAAAGACAAGCAGAATTAGCTCAACAGTCTGGTTTCTACCAGTGTCTTTAAGACTGATGCCCAACAGAAACAGAGAGAGTTAGGACTCAGAAAGCAAATAAAGATTACCATTAAAAAAACACTGTTTTCACCTGAGTAGCCAGAAAATTGCCAAAGTATCTGCAACATTTGAGGAGAAACCACACAAGGAGAATGTAAGATCCTAAAAACCCACAGCTGCCATGGATGACACAAAGGCTAAGAGGAAAGGATTAACAAAACTTGGGAAGATATCTAGCGATGATAGGCAGGGAATTTGAGCAGAACGTGAACAAAACACTACAGTGAGGCAGGAACTGGAGCAAGACTGTAAGGCTTATTCCCAACATTTGTTTTTGCTGAGTAATCAGGGAAGAACATGTTACCAACTTCAGCAAGCTGATTGCAAGTTTCACTGTCTGAAATAGGTATTTTAAATAACAACTGCTAGCATCAGAGAGAGGCTTATGATACAAGAGGGCTGTAGAACACAAGGTGAAGCAAATACAACACAAACAAAATAAGAATTTCCAAATAGATTATTAAAATTCATTTTTATGAAGATGTATTTTGTGCATTTAATGAAGAAAAAAACACATATTCAAGGAAATCCCATTGCTTAGGAGTCCAGAGTGATTTTTATATATGATTTTGCCCATACATTTCTATTTATACCCCACAGAAAGGTTAAAACACAGTCTTTGCTCCTGATTGCTGAAGAAAGCAGAAAGCTGCTAATATTTTCTCAGGCCTGGGTCAGAGCAGCTCTACCAGTTCAGAAAAGGACAGTGGACAGAGATAAGCACACAAACAACTCCTTGGAAAAAAGAAATGTGAGCAAAAGAGGACAAGGATCCTGACACAGTTTCACATGGGAAACTTGAAGAAGAGGAGAGGCAGATGAGGAGGTGGTCCAGTTAACAAGAACCAGCCTACAGTTTATCTGGAATAACTTAGAAAATGAGACAATCGGAAAAACAAACAAGCAGCATAAGAGCCCCAAATAACATTCAGCCCATCACAGAAGGCTGGTCGGCCATGGAAGATCCATGCAAGCATGGAAAGGATAAAAACAGCTGTGTTCCCTTATGGGGACAAGGGTCTTTCTGGATAAGAGGGGATAGCTTCTTTAGACATCTCCTGTGAACACAAGACCCATCAAGGAAGTGGGCTTGGGCCCCTTCTGACAGCTTGTAGTATCAGCCTCTGACTTCCAGAGCTCCCATCCTACCAGGAGCAGATAAACACCGAGGAAACAACAGATGAAAATGGAGTCTGGCCTTGTCAGACAGCTTGAGTACAAGAGCTTCACCCAGCATTGCATAGCTTGGACCTCACACAGCCTACGCAAGGAAACCGTTCTACTAATGCCCTAAACAACTGAAAACTTGCTCAATACTGTCCTGGAGAGATGAATCACAGAGAAACTCTGGCAGGCAATACAAGTAAAGGGTCATCACAGCTAAAGTTCCCAATGCAAGCAAGATTCAGGCAAATGAGAGCCATAGCATCCATCTGCAGTCTGTCTAGCATAACTTCTCAGGTGTGCCCTAAGTGCAAGTGAGCTTGCACCAGGCAGCAATTGGGGTAACAAGAGTACTTCTGTTTCACCTGCACAGGTTGGAGTTCTCCTGTCCCTAAAAAGCATGGGCCTGGTGCCCTGATGCAGCACCAATGGCTTCAAGTGGTAGCAGGCAGCTTCCACAAGGGCTAAGAAGGAGTCTAACTATCAAAAGGCACTATGGTCTGTTCAAAACATCAAGTGATGGAGCAGAGCCAAGCCAGTCACTGAAGAAAATGTAGTGCACATTGAGTTTGTCTACTGGGGATCCCACTTCCCACAAGGTAGCATAGACTTATCTGTCACTGTCACAGCAGTTGAATCAGAGCCTGGCTTTGCTGAAAAGGCTGCCAAAAAAAAAAGCCTTAGAGACTTCTAACCCCAGAGAGCAGGAGACATGAGACGTGCCTTCAGTCACTCTTCCCAGACACTATGCCTGCCTCAGGGACAACCGGGCTGGGTAATAAAGCAATCAACAAACAAGCACAAAATTATCGTCTGCTAAGCTTCCCCGCAAGGTCATTAGTTGCCAGTTCTCTCAACATTAGCCAAGATCTTAAAAAGGCTAAAACCTGGATGTTTCCAGGCAACTAGAGGGAAGAGAAGAGCATGTTCTCTACATGTTGAGTATGAATAGCTGGGGGCAGAAGCAGCAAACAAGCCCAGCTTTAGTGTTTGGGAGAAATGTCACGTTAGAACATGACAAGATTTTACTTACTTACTGGACAAGGCAAAAACTATCTACTAGCTGAGAAATTCAGCTTGCACCCTCTCACATACCAGCAGAGCCAAGTGTGATATTCTCTATTCCAACCATGCCTCACAGTACAGAAAGCTCCCCCATATTTCCTTAGGTGTGTATTAAAGTGAGTCTGAAATCATGTTTTTTACTCACTTGGCTTTCTGAAATATTAATTCCTATTGGTATATTATTATTCATATGAGAAACAACACCTCCAGGACTGCTAATGTCTTAGTAAGGAACACTTACTTTCCATTGAAAACTATGGACCTTGGAGAATTTCTTGGTGTTCTTTTTAAAGTCTCAGAACATATCTTTCATTCAGCTTCCATGACAAAAACCTGTTGTCTCTCTGCTTTTGCCAACAGAAGCATTGAGCTGTGTGCCTGCTCTCAGTGCTGAATACATGCCCCAGTAACACATGCTCTCACTTTCATGCTGCTGGGACATCTCTTTCATGCTTGTTCCCAAAGACACTCAGCACCCTTAAATTATCCCTGCTCTCTGTTTAGTAGTACAATTCCAAATAAATGGTTTTACCAGTCATAGAGGCACTAAGTAGGCTGCTGAAAGAATGAAATGTTGACCATGGCTTTCATCTGGTCGGTCTTAAAGGACAGTTGAATGAGTTCATGTCTATGAAAACGCATGCTTGATAGAACTGCCCTCTAGTGGGAAAATACTAATGACATCTACAGCCAGCACAGGGAGGAGGATTTGCAGGACCACAGTACATCCCTGAGCTGCCGGATCAGACAACAGATTCATCCTTTTCAGCTGTCTCTGCATCCAACTTGGCTGAAGCTGCAGTCAAGGAGCCTCTGAGCCACATTGGCGGCACCAGTGTGACCAGAGATGACCCTGCTTTGGCATTTTAAAACCAGGCCTTTCCTATGCTGCCATTCACTGCAGCCTGCAGGGATCATCCTCTGTCAGTTGCCACCACTTATTAGTTGGGGAGAAAAAAGATTTACTGGAAGCAAACTGAAAAAAAAAAAAGACAGGTAAATATCAACTGGGAGACAACTTGGCATTATTCAAAAGCCTCGTAATCATGTGATGCTAGCACTTGGCCAGCACCAGGGCTAAATACACATCTACAGTGAAAGATGAAGCTCTAGAGGCTGAGAAGTCTCCCCAGGGCCCCATCTGCAGAGCTGCCATCACTGTGTACCAAAGAGGAGTACAACCACAAGCCCCATTCTTCTGTGACATGTACAGCCAGGTCAACCCAGACATGAACTTGTTGGTCCATCTCCAAAAGCCACACCTCAACCTTTCCTAACAGCCATAGACAAAGCTGTTAAAGATGTCATACCATAGCAGCCCTTGTTTTCACTAGTCAGTTTCCTCCTTGCAGGGCCCTTTGCCCCTCTCCTTCAAACAAAAGTTAATTATTTTAGCACTAATTACTCAGTGTAGTCATAAACTTTGTGTCTTCCACCTATTGCAGTAAGGAAAGCAGCAATGCTTCACTTTGCCCTTTCCATTCTTATTTGCTCTCTCTACATCAGGAGACAGTGCTCCTCTTGGACTCTTTTGCCATACATTTAGAAGTGTAACAGATAGCTTCCTTAAAGTGTTGCCTTTCCCAAGGAGAAAGGCTCAATCACTGCACCCTTACAGATGATAAAAAGCAAGATGTACTGTTCTCTACTTGGTCACATTTCACAGTCGCACCTTGCAATCTCTAATACTTGAAGCACAGCCACACTGTGAAGTGAAAATCCATGGCAGGGGCCTAAGGTAGGAAGATGAGGGACTTCAGTCCTTGCAGTAAGGACTATCAGAAATGCTTTACACAAGGTCATTCACATTGCCTCAGCAACCTATTGTCCAGCATCATTCATTAAACCCAGTTCCAACAAGAACGTATCCAGGCAAGAGAAAGATAAAAATACTGAAATAGCTGCAGGGTCTAAAATTAGGTTTCACCAGGATTTTGTGAGACTGAAGCATTGTTTCTGTTCTCCTTGGGTGGAGATGCATGCAGAAGTGAGTACATTCTTGGCTCTCTGAATCATCCTAGTAAAGTTCCTGCTATTATTAGACCCTATTTAAACTCTGATCGCATATCTCAGTGTAACCACAACACTATTACACCAGTCCATGGAGTTCCATTTGCCTGTAAAGTGAGCAGAAGAGCTCAGATATCCAGGACCACATACTCCCTTGACTGCAGACATCACCAGGGAAGATTTCTCCCTGGGCCAGGGCACCAGTACAGCAGTATTTGCCAATTCTTCACCCATAGACAACGATCCCAGCTTCAGTACTGCCTATTATTTCTACCCTAGAAGATCTAAGGGCTCTGGTCAAGACACCACACAGACTCACAGGCTTTCTGACAATCTGAGTCCTAAGCAAGACCATCTCCTAACCGTGGTTTGTTCACACAATATTAGGCCAGGTAGATAAACAGCCACCATAACTCTTTCCCATAAACAAGCTGTGTATCTATCATCCTGAACAGCACTCCCCCTTTCCTCCAAGAGCTAAGGACCAGCACGTGTGAATCTGCTAAGCTGCTTGCAAATATGAGCTCCTACTTCAAGCTAAAACTGCCTCTGAAGGAAAATGCTTACAGAAAAGTTAATTTCGTATTAACCTTGCTGTTCAATGCAGTTTTCTGCAGATTAATTCAAGGCACTTACACCTCCCCTCCCCAAGTCTTTATATATATATATATATAATAGATAGATAGATAATAGATATATTAGCTCTTTTCTACTTTTAGAAACCCATCTGGAGGTTGGGCCAGTAGTTCTGTATTCATGAAGATGACGAGACACAGGTGGTAGCCTTAATCTTAGAACAGAAAATGCTTAATGCTCTGGCTTAGACAATTTTTCAGTGTTTGAGTCTAGAGCTTCAGCTTAATCAGTAGGCCACCACCACTACGTATTAAACATTTACATTGACAAAGTGGAATCATTCTGACACATGGCATCAGGGTGTTAGGTTTACTTTTCCAATATGAGATCATTCTGTAACATGTCATTTCCTTTAACTATATGAGGGACCTTTGGAAACAATCTAGAATCAGCCTCCAAGTTAATTCAAAACCAATTACACATGACAAGTCAAGCACTAAGATCCAAAAAGCTTTTTGCCTCAGGCCATTGGCTACGGCAGGAAAAATGACCAGTTTCCTATTGCAACAAGATCAACAGCCTGTTCTTATTAAAGCATTTGTTTTTCTGATAGAACAACTGTTCTTCAGGGACATCAAAGACACATCCTAAGGTCTGTTCAACTACTTCACTGCATATCTTATGCTTTTAAGAGTAGCTTCTGCTCCCCAGTATTTAGGGCTAAAGCTTGCACTGAAAAAATAGCGTACAGAAACTCTGCAAAGGAAAAGGGCTTGCAAAAAGGATGATGTGCAAACCAAAGCCTCATTTTTTCCTTAGCTCCGACTTTAGTCCTCAACTACTAACTTCCAAGTTACGTTGACAACTGTCATGTGTTTGTGGAGCCATTTCTGGTAACACAAAAGGGGCTGTAACAATGGCTCCT
>WBNH01011502.1:0-38526 GCA_013401255.1 Urocolius indicus | reverse complement strand
ATGGGCCTAAACCACGACATGAATCTCAACCAGTGACTGGTAAAAACAGTTCGATCTCATAGAGATAATACTGTTCATAAGATTAATAAAAAAGGCTCATGTAACATTAAAAATTGTTGTTGACTCCCAATGGAAATAGGATGTCCAGCTTTCCTACAGGACAGACCACCCAAATGAACAATTACAAAGAAGCTAAGACTAGACCACTTTCAAATTTAAATCTACACACACATACACATATATATTTCAACAGGCTGCCCAGGAAAATAGTTGAGTCAAAAATCCTGGAGGTATTTAAAAGATGTGTGTATGTGTTGCTTAGGGATACAGTTTAGTGGTGTGCTTGAGAGCATTAGAGTCAACAGTTGGAGGATCTTGAGGGTCTTTTCAAACTTTCTATGATTTTTAAGTATTTTTCAATGTAACTGCAAGCATCAATAAACTTATATATAAACTACCCTGAAATTTAGGAGATTTTTTGGAACAAGTCAACTCTAGCATGCACTAGATAAATAATCATGGATCACCTGAATATTCAGATGAAAAGTGTAAGCATATATCAATATTCTATTTTACAAACTTTGATATTGAAAAGATATTTGTAACACGTTATTAAAAGTAACTACTCATACTTTTCTTACATTCATTTAATTAATCCACACTAGTAGTGCAGTAATTCAGTGTAACCAGATATAGTCCATGTGTTTGTTAAATAATGCACATGTAAAAAAAAAAAACTGCTAAACTGATGAATAAGTAAAGCAGATTTTAATTTGTATGAGTCAGAACATGTGAATTTAATTTATCAATGGCAAACTCTTCTACATCACTTACTTACAAAACAGTTTTAAATATCAGGCAATGTATGTGGCTTTATTAATACAAACTCTACCAAAGTAGTTCACATGATTTCTAAATGTCTCCTGAACAGTTTATTTTTGTTCTTCTCATTACAATCAGGAAGATGAAAGTAATTCTTGAAGTCCACCACATTATCTCATTTAAGTCTCTTTTCTATTGATGAATTTCCTGAAAGTATTTACTTTCTCATTGTACAAACACCATTTTAAAAATTAATTCCAGCCTATAATTTGCTAAATATTTTGAGCATTCATCTCTCTGACACATGATCTATGACTCAATTAAGTTTTATCACCAGGTTTTAGTTAATTCTTAGGTAGGGATGTAAGACTTACAAGCTGTATCCTCAGGGACCTGACATGCAACTCTCACCACCTGGCTTCCATTTTCAAGTATTCTGAACCTAGAGTCACAGCACACAGACTCTAGCATTTTAAGCCCACCTACCACAGCACTACTGTCATCAATATCAACAAATGTTAGCAATTCACACAGGCATTCATACTAAGTCTAAAAACATTACTTCCACAAAGAAGTATGGAAGACATTTCCACAGCTGTCATATTCTAACATCTGCAGTCAAACAAAAAAAATTGCTTAGAATTTTTTACCAAATCACTTTAAAGACATTTTACTTCTTATTTCCTGTTATGTGCTTTAGGCTTTTTCAAAGTCTGAGTGCAGATTGGAATTCAAATAGCAGTTTAGTACTGACGCAGCACAGATGAACCAACTGCATTTGTGATGTGCAAAATAGAGAACAATTTTAACACAAGATCAAACATGCTTACCAGTGTGATTTTTACATGTATTTTCCCCAGTATAAACATAGCCCAAGCCATTTTTATACTTTTCTTAGTTCTAAGAACATAATTTTCCTCCTACATAATGCCTCATGAACCATGGCACTGCCATTGAATCTCTATATTTCCTGCATAAAAATACAACTTACCTCAAATTTGTCTATAAAATTGTCACTTCTACTGCAATTTCTTTCCTATAAGAAGTGTGTCTTTCATTCTGTCACAGAGTTTTAAAATAAAATACGCACCTACAGTTTTACATTACTAAAGGAAATGTACTTCTTAATGTCTGTTGACTTGTTCTACAAGTTATTCAAGCAAAGCAATGAATAAGAATTTCCCAAACCTTATCTGCAAGAATTGGTAGAGATCTTACTCTGAATTCCTTTCTCATTCTAAAGTAAGATGCAAGTGATGCATTCTTGGCAGATGAGTATAGTGGATTTTTATTTAAATACTGGCATTCTAGAAATTAAGATTTTTAACGCCATCTTTATAGTTAAGTTTGTTTCCACACTAAACAGTCCAAAGAAACAAGCAAGATATGATTTCTTATCTGTAGCCAAAAGAAAGTAATGAATTATCCCATGGGAAAGAATACTGCTTCTAATATCATGCACAATGACAGTACAGTCTCAACAATGGAAACAAAATGCTAGCATTCGATTTGTACCTGCTATAACCAATAAGCTCTGCTACTTTGTAATTCATAAGCATGATTCTCATCATGACAAAAAAAGTGGAAAACGGCTTTGGCAGAATTTAACAATGGCCTCAGAGCAAGTAATTAATTCCAAACCTTTTAAGCACACTTGCTACCTATCTTTGAACCTTTTTTAGCTCTAAATATAACCTTTCTGAGATAAGGGAACAAAACTGCAGAGAATATTCGTGTTTTAGATTAATCATGGATTTATGTCAAGTTATAACAGTTTAGACCATATAATAGATAATACTTCAACATGCAAAGTGACAGAGTCCACATTGCCTGCTTCAGAGTTAGATGTCTTAATGGCTACAGAATATATGTTACCAAAAACATAGAGAGGTGTTACTACTCATATAGTCACAAAATTAATATCCAGAAAAACTAACGGTAAACTCAAGGATTACACTTGTTAATCTGTGTGCATTAGCTCTGAATTGATTTAGACAGTGTCTCCAAATACAACACCACATTTCATCTTCTGGGTGTCATAGTATACTTAGATAAATAAGTGGGAATTATTAATTAGCTATTTCACTGATGAAAAAGCATTTGATTCTGGGACTGAAGTTTTAGAATTGTTCAGGATAAAAAATGTGTTGATAGGTTTAAAACTAATTATATAGTTTGAACAGCAGAGTACATGCACTCTGGAAGACAGAAGAATCACCACAGGTCAACTGAGATTTAAATTTCTCCTATGTATTTCTTCTTACTTCAGTGAAACTTAACTGCTGTTTTGCACACGGAGTTTATCAGTTCCAGAGACAGTCAGAAGAAATTACTAGATCTAAACCCATAAAGTATAACTACAAGATTTTTAACTGTCCTGCTATCTCTCACAAATCTCCACTTTGAGTGAAGAACATCAGTTGAACCAGTTGCTCATGTGCTGCAGGCCAAGGGGTAAGCACTTTGCTGCTCTGAGTTTGCACCTGACCTTCAACTCTCTGGAACATGTCCAGAGATGGGCAACAAAACTAGAGAAGTGTCTGGAGATCAAGTCTTATGGGGAGTGGCTGAGGGAGCTGGGGGTGTTTAGCCTGGAGAGGAGGAGGCTGAGAGGAGACATGATCGCTCCCTACAGCTACTGGAAGGGGAGTTGTAGTGAGGTAGGGGTTGATCTCTTCTCTCCAGTAATGAACAATAGGACAGGAGGAAATGGCCTGAAGTTGCACCAGGGAAGGGTTAGATTGGACATTAGGAAGAAATTTTTTACTGAGAGGGTTGTCAAGCATACTGAGAGGTTTATCTGACCAGGGAGGTGGTGGAGTCACCATCCCTAGAGATATTTAAATGACTTATAGATGAGTTGCTGAAGATACGGTGTAGTTTAGTGATAGGCTTGGCAGTGTTACGTTTGTGGTTGGACTTGATGATCTCAAAAGTCTTTTCCAACTATAATGAGTTTATGATTTGATGTAATTATTTCCACATGATGAAGAACAGAACTGTTGTCTGCTGAACCACAGGTCAGAACAAGGAAGCCAAATCTATTTTGAGAGGTTAAATATTTTTCAGTCAATAGGATTGATTAATTCATCTAGAGTATTTTAAGTCAGTTAAAGCAATATCTTTCATACTTTAAGAAAGGCTGAGGAATCCCAAAGGATTTGTGAATGAAAATGAAATGAAAACATAATACTTTCATTTAAAGTCAGAGAGAGCAACCTATAGACTATAGATTTGGCATTCAGGAAAATATTGTACAATGTTAAACATTAGAGACACATAAAAGATAACATGCTGTTCAGTAGCACCACCATCACCTTGCCTACCCTTCCCCATCTCCAATAATTAAACAAGGAAACATGGATTTATTTACTTCTACATAAGGTAACTCTTATCAAATAAGAGATGCCAGGCTTACTGTTCATGCAACTGTGCTTTGATTTTCAGAATAAACAGTTCAGTAATGAACAAGGTATAAAAATTAGATGAAGGGTTAGGAAAGAACAGATAAGCATTGGAAAAAGAGCATCAAGAGAGTCTGGAAAGCCTCTCTGAGAGTAAGGTTTTAGCAACAAAATTCTATGAGGGTTGGTCTAGGATTATATCTGATCTGCTTCCACACTTTTGGGAGAGACTAGGTCTCCTGAAGTCCCATTTGGTTTCCATTTCTATGACACCATAATATCTCATAAACAAGTACTCATAAAATTACTGAAAGAAAAAATATGTAGCTATGCTGAATATTCAAAGAAGACTCGTTCTTTGTCAAGATGGAAGTCTACCTGGAATTTTCCTGCAGAGAAAAATGATATATTATTATACTAACTATTTTGTATTAACTAATGTTATTTTCAGCATTCAAAGGATGATAGAGAAAACATAGATACATAGTTTTTGCAGATTATTTGAAATTCACAGTAAGCTCTTCAAAGATCAAAATTAAAACTGATATAAAAAAAAAAATCTAAAATCAGTCACACTGAGTCCAATGATGACAAAAGTACTACATCTTTCAAAGACAAAACCACTCTCAAAACATGCAAACACAGAACATAAAAGACTTAAAAATGAGAAGACATTTTAGTCAACCATGCATATAATTTCTTGGCAATGAGGTGAAACAGACAATCTAAGAAGAAATCTGCACTGTTTCTTGAAGAAACTGCCTTAAATGAAGAAGTCACTCTTGCCACTGTAGTCATCAAATGCTATATGCTTGTGAAGAAAAAACAAAACAAACAGAAGAAAAAGAAGTCTGATTCCATATCTGGTCAGCACCTTAAATATTTTATCATTTGAATGCATTTAAATTTTTTAATTACACC
This sequence comes from Urocolius indicus, assembly GCA_013401255.1. Taxonomy (NCBI): domain Eukaryota; kingdom Metazoa; phylum Chordata; class Aves; order Coliiformes; family Coliidae; genus Urocolius; species Urocolius indicus. The sequence goes on along the minus strand of WBNH01011502.1, from coordinate 33,379 downwards.
AACATGTTCTTGAAAAATTATTTTCATTACGTCATTTAGCTCTAACATCATCATGGCATTATTACTCCCATTTACCCACTAAAGTTGTCTCTTATCAGGTTTTTTATCAGTAAATACTGATATTTAGTCTTGGAACATAATAAACTTGGAATTCTCAACTGAAAGAGTAATTTTGCAATTTCTCTAAAGCAAATGGTACAGTTTCCAAATTTATTAGTGTTCTAAATGACACTGAAAATGCCAAAGTACTAAATATAACTTCAACTTAGTACATACTGAAACTGTACAGGATCATTCAAGGTAGTCTCTGAGAGAATATAGGAGTTTGCTATATCAGTCTTTTGAAATAATCTTTTAAGAAATATAATCTTCTTGTTCTCCTAGAAAAAGTATTCCCATAAAATCGCATTGAAAGATTTTCTTCATCTGCACCCTATTTTTAAAAGTACAAGTCTTTCATAGTTTTGTACCTTCCTCCCTCAAAAAATGGAGGTGTCTCAGGGAAATGAACTTCAGTTCACCCAACACAGCCCTGTTCAACTTCAGCAGTTGATGAAGGAATTAATAAAAGACATTTCTTTAGCAACACAAGGGAGTTGTGAAGTAAAGCAGAAAGGGATAAAATAGAAAGAAGGGATCAGCATCAAACATTTCCTACCAAGAACATGAGTAATCAGAAGCTGATATATTACTCTTCTTCCAATAGATTAAAAGTTGTAATTAAACATATGGATAGAGTATTTTCCATAATCCAAGTCTTCCTAATTTTAATAGTACATTCTTGAAACAGAGGTTTGGGGTTTTTTTCCCTAAACCAAAGGTTTTTGGCATTAATGCAGTAAAGTGTATAAACATAGTCCTGAATGTTTTTTAAATTCATTTTAACACATACATCATCATCCTTAATCCTACCAACAGCCCCATTATCTCCAACTAGGTTAAACTCCTGTTTAAATACACACATCAAGCCTCAAAGATCATGTCTATTCAGTTTTTTCGACTTCACGCTTTCTATGGACATTCAAGATAATAAAGCAAAATGCATCCATCATAGGCCAGATGTACAAATGCACAGCTTCTCTTTGTCATATTTTAGTTCACGTACCTCACAAACGGTACGCAAGAGGCCTGATGATCAAAAAGCCACCGAAACTGAAAACAGGTGTTTCCATTGACCATGGTGGACTTTGCTAAGTTCTGCTTGAAAATGTGTAAAATTCAAAGTCTACAGATGAGGGAAAAAACCTGATTTTGTTTTAATGGACATACTTTGAGTTTAGTATAATGTGAGAAGAACTTAGGTCCTTGGATGAATGCACCTTCCTATTTCCCAATTAATGTAAGTAGAGTTGCCACAAAAACAACATGACTATGAGAAGAATTCAAACATTACTTACACAACATATTTTAATATACACAAGTCTGTCATCCAGGTTGACCTGAAAGTTGGTGATATAATTTCACAAAATAGAAAACCTTTTTGAGGAAAAAGTTTCTCAAAACTTTGTCATTGTGGTGCTGCAAGGACAGACTGAAAACTGGTTGAAGAAAAAAATGTTAAAGTATGACAAAAGTGGGCAAAATCCTGGGAAATGGCCTACTCTAAAAAGCCAAGAAAGTGTAAAAATACTATGGCCACAAATCTGTATCAATCTCTGTTGCAATCTCTATTAAAGACAATGCTGTATTGTAAAGCCCAAAAGAAGTGTAGACAAGTAAGCATAGCATAGGGCACAATGACCAAGATGGTAGTCAAAAGCTTCGTTGAGTCATGCTGAAGCACAAGGGCATTTGAGGTATCCCATGTAAAGATTTAAACCACTACTTTGAGAAGATATGAATTTAAAGAGACTTCTCAAATTTGGTCAACTTCTTATTTTTTTGTCTAATGTGAGCTTGTTCTGTTATTCACCTGTCCTTTCAAGAGACCGTAGATGCAGGTTAAGATATGACTGCTAAATAAGGCAGTCTTAATAAGCATGCTGGTACAATTGCATAGAACCACAGAACTATTTCTGTTGGAAAAGACCTTTAAGATCATTGAGTTCAACCACTAAACTATCACTGCCAAACCTATCACTAAATCATATACCTCAGTACCTCATGTCTTTTAAATATCACCAGGGATGGGGACCCTATCACCTCCCTGGGAAGCCTGTGCAAGTGTCTAACAAATCTCTCAGTGAAAAAGTTTTTCCTAATCTCCAATATAAACCTCTCCCTAAGGCCATTTCCTTTTGTCCATTTATGTTAATGATGCTACTTTTCAAAGCAACAAGGCTTAATAACCAATGATAGTTCCATAAATAAAATTTTGCACACATTAACTAGATCAGCATTTCATTTAGAATCATAGAATTGTTTCATCTGGAAGAGACCTCTGAGATGTCCCAGCCCTATCAACCACTAGACCATTTCCCTAAGTGCAACATTCACCTAATACCTTCATGGATGGTGACTCCACCACCTCCCTGGGCAGCCCGTTCCAATGCCTGACAACCCTTCAGTAAAGAAATTCCTTCCTTTCAGGTAGCCATAGAGAGCAATAAGGTCTCCTCTGAGCCTTCTTTTCTCTAAGCTAAACAGCCCCAGATCCATCAGCTGTTCCTTATATGAGACGTCCTCGAAATCCTTTCCTAGTTTCATAGCCCACCTCTGGATCCTCTCCAGCACCTCAATGTCCTTGTAGAGTCACCTTCCTCCTCCTGTTGACAACACTGTTCCTGACACAGGCCAGGATGCCATTGGCCTTCTTGACCACCTGGGCACACTGCTGGCTCATGTTCAACCATCTGTCAACCAACACCCCTGGACCCCTCTCTGCCTGAAGCTTTCCAGCCACTCCTTCCCAAGCCTGTAGCACTGCTGGGGGTTGTCGTGGCCCAAGTGCAGGACCTGGCATTTTGCCTTATTGAAAGTCATGGCATTGGCCTTGACCCAGCCATCCAGCCTATCTAGATCTCTCTGTAGAGCTTCCCTCCCTCAAGCAGATCAACACTTCCACCCAACTTGGTGTCATCTGCAAACTTACTAAGGGTGCACTCTATTCTCTCATCCTGATCATTAATAAAGATGTTAAACAGGAGTGGCCCCAATACTGAGCCCTGTGGGACACCACTCATAACCATCCACCAACTGGATTTAACTCCAGTGACCACGACTCTTTGGACTCAACCACCTAACCAGTTTTTCACCCAGGAAAATCCAAGCCAAGAATAGCCAATTTCCCTAGGAGAACACTGTGGGAAGCAGTGTCAAATGCTTTACTAAAGTCAAGGTATTATTATTATTAATAACTGAAAACCCATCACTTTACTAAGCACCGGACTTCACTCTTCTCGTCCACATCTCACCTATGCTTTAAATGTTATGCAAATATCTCATTTTAAAAATGCCAGTTTTTCAAAAGGATACCAAATTCATTCTTTTCCAAACTCAAATGTATTGTACCAAGAACTGAACTTGATCTCAGCATCACTAGTGAAACCAAACCATTCTGGACTCATGTTTGTTTGGTCACTAATGTGATACCACAAAATATAACAGGATTACAGTAAATTGGAAAACTGCCAAATGTTTGTCCAACCTACAGCTGCTGCTATAAGTAACCTCCAAGTTGCAACCTTCAGAGGATTCCTAAAGAAAAAAACAGTATCTTTTTCTGTCATGCACAGCACAACAATGCAGATCCTGACTAAGGTTTATAGGCACTGTTGTAATACAAGCAACCATGAGTTTTACTTCTAAACAGTGTACATAGGAGGGAAGTAAAGACAGAAAACCTGTGAAGGAGAAGGAAAGCAAAGTGTGCCAGTACAAATCCGATTCAAGCAAAAGGCATGAGTGATTTAAAGTAAATACTAAAAAAGGTTGAGCTCTTTTGAATGGCATCAGCATTCAAAATGGATTCAACGGAATCAGATTATTTTAAATGTCAGCAATATCTGACCTTCAGTTACATGGACTTAGAATAAAGTCAGCTTCAAATCACAGTCTTAAAACTACAGAACACATGTTAATCCCAAAAAAACCAACCATAAAATGGACTACAATATTCAAGGACAAGTATACTGAAGCCTCAATTGACTTCTCATTATATACCATTTGGAAAAAAAAAAAAAAAAACACAAAAAACCAGGAATAATTTCCAAAATAAATGTTTTGGTTTAATATCAGATTCTTACTCTAAGGCAGGTTTGGGAAGGGGGAGGGGAGGAAGACCTGCAGAATTTGCTGTTAACATAAAATATCCAGAACAAGCTGTGAACTGTAGGAAAAACCATTGAGAGTACCTCATATTAAATGCACAGAATCATCTAAAATTCTGGCTGCATTCTATTTTCTTGAATTCCATTCCACATTTTTCAAATGTCACAGTCCATCTAGCCTGCCAATTAGTCCTCAGATCAAAATGTCTGCTACGCAACTGTGACAACCAGAGCTTATTTAAGGTAAGGAGCCTCAGTTGGCAAAAGCATTCATTAGCTCACCTCTTTTTTTTTTTTTTTTTCTCCTTCACGTTTAAGTTGCCAAAAGCCAGAGAAGGCATCTGCTTATACTTATTAAAAACAACCTGTCATATCTGTGATCAAAATACAAGTTTAAATTTCAAATAATCGAAAAATGGAGAAACTACCCCACTTGCAAATGACAATCTGCAGAATAGGTAAGATCTGCAAAAGCATCTATTAAAGGTAACACAAGTTCAGTGCAGTGTAAAGTTGTTTAATTTAACAACATAATGTTGTTTAATGTCTTTCCTGCATTTTAAGATGCTGCATGTTTTCTTACATAAAGAACTAGAAAAAATCTTTTCAATCTTACTCTCTATCACGTATTTCACCATTGCATTACTGAATTATTATTGTATTTTGCCATTGCATTATGCACAGTATTTCATCAAAACATTGGCAATAAAGTAGAGCAACCTAGAGTGCTGAAAGTTTTCAGAAAGGCTTCTCCCATCTCCCCATCAAGGAAACACAATGCAGGCATGAAGAATTATTTTTGGGGGAGAGCGCATTCACTGGAGATTTAGAAAAACTGCCCACTGCTTATTTTTTGTTGCTTTGGTACCTGAGAACCCAAACCTGAGCCCAGCCATAATGACACATTCCATCACCGAACATCACGTTTCTCAAACTCTGTGTGGAATATGCATGAAAAAAAGGTTGATAAAATACAGCTTCAGTTGTGACGCAATTCAATTGCATTCACCAAATTCTAACAGGCAGCTCTTCACTTGCTCTGGGATACCAGATTCCAGGTCTACTGCCGGTCACAGGAACCTATCCAAATCATGTTGTTAAGCTCTGATTCAGCTGCATCTTGAAAAACTGCTTGGATGATACTTAAACATTAAATGGATTAACACTTGAATTCCTATGAAATTAGGCATACTTTTGACATAGTAATTTAAATTCCTATCTGTAAGAAAGAAAAAACTCAATGCTGTTGTTTCATATTACAGAACACAAAAACTACACCTTCCTGATAAAGTTGTCTTTTGCTATCATTACTCTTTTTTAATCTTCTCTACTTCCTCCTCAGTGTTTATGAGAAGGGCAGAAACATTCACAGTATTCAAAAATCCCTGTAAACAATGGATTTTTGCAACGCTGCACTGATGTTCTGCTTTCTCTTCCTGATGACTCTTCATATTTTATTTCCTCTTTTGACTGCTATTTAACATCAAGTTACTGTTTTCATGACTATATCTGCAACGGCAGATTGGTATTTGTCCTTTTAACATGTTAACTCATCATTGTGAGGCAAGGACCAACTCAGAAGTCATCATTTAATATACAAAGCAAAGGAAGACAAAACCCCCTAATTCTTAAATACTAGAATTTCATGTGAAATTTTGTTGACAGTGTCTTAAGGCACCTCTGCCATTTTTCAGTCACTTATAACTCTGTTTCTTCATTAACACTTGCAATTATCAGTAAACCTATGTCATTACACTATCCTCTTTATTAGTCTACTTAACAATACACTGAATCGTTCAGAGCCCAGACCAAAGCCCCATAAGGTTTCTCTCCCTCCTTCTATCATGAAACCAAATAACTTACTGCAACCCTCATCTTTTGTCTTTCCACTGATTGTTTACAAAAGGAAAGATGTTCCCTCTTAAGTCTTGGCTGCCTTATTTTCATGAAAGCCTCTGGAGAAAGATTGTATCAGTAGACCTTGAGATGTTCAAGTACATCACATCGTTCAGGTCACTCTCATCAACAAGGCATGCCAAGTGCTTCAGAGAACTGCAAAAAGACTATTATGCAAGACTTCCTTCCACAAAAACCATGCTGGCTGTTCTCAAGTGTATCTACCGTATCTGTATTGCATTTATCCACTTGCTCACAAAGTCTAATCTGAAGAAATTTCTACTACTTTCTACAGCACAGAGACTTACAGTAGTTCTTGTAATTCTTCAGATTTCACACCAAGACCTTTCTTAAAACTGGCAATATATTTGTCATCCTCTGATCCTATGTGCCATAGCAATTTTAAATGAAATGTTACACATCACCAAAAGTAATACAGCCATTTCCCCCTTGAGTTCTTGTAGCACTCCTGGGTGAAGAGCATCTGTTCCAAGTAGTTTATTATCAAAGCTGCAGGTGCTCTCCAGACATACTGAAAGACTCTGCCTGCTCCATATTACAATGCAGTATAGCAGTCAGATACAATTAAATATTTAAAATTAGCAATTCAACAAACTGCATGAATCAAATTCTCCTGCTGTACGTTATTGTTGTTGTCTGGCTTTTGACATCAACAGCATAAATTACCTAACTGCCTTGTAATTCCAGAAACCCCACTGAAATAATGTGTAAAAGTAGAATTTATGGAGAATTCGACATTTTATTTAATCAAGCAGAAATAACAGTAATGAGGTTCACTGAGCTACAGAAATGCATAAACTCACACTTTTGTTAGTTCATTAGAAAAACACAGAATATAAACATCTTGCTTATAACAAACACCTAGAATATTTTTTTTCAATAAATGAGCACAAGAAAATAAACAACAAATGTTAGGTAACAGTAACTCATAATGACACATTTAAGATTCTTACATGATCTCGTTTGGGCTATTTGTATAACAACAGCAAAACAGAAAATGCAGACACTGCTTTGAAGACTTTCTTTGCTAGATTTCCACCCACAAATACACACAGACAAGCACATGCATTTTGACTGCTAGTACACATGAGAAGGAAAGTTTCTAGGACAGATGCTAAATCAAAAATTTTCTGCTCCATAATAATATAAGCTTGACTGAAAAAATGAAATCTAAGTGTCTCTGTTACCTGAACTATGTTTCATTGATTCATCATAATGAAAGCCATTTATTTTCTCTTTCCTGTTGTTGGAACTGTCATAATACACAATGCTATTGCTTCAAGGTGCACATTATGCTAAAACATTATCAGTCTTAAGGTAATACTGAGTGCTTTCAGAACAGTTGTTAGCACATCAAGAAAACTGCTGCTGCTTTGTAAGATGTAATCATATTCTACATGTAATAACAAGTGTCAGAGTGATGTAAGTGAATCAAAAGTAGAAGTTCTTAATACTTTTTTTCCTAGATTTTTCCATTTATCTCTGCTAAAACTTTTTTATTCAGATTTCTGTGTTTCCTCAGGTGTATGAATTTTCTTCCTAGCATTTGATCTATTAATTATACACTGTTGTTTTATTAAGAGGAATTTTTCAAGTGACAAAAGGTATGCAAGCATGAAACTGATATTCATGAGTACTGGTTTTGTTTCTGAAAATTCACATCTCTCTTCCAATTTTGGGGGTATTGCTGTGAAAAAGTTACTGTACAATTCGAGGAACAGTGTTTTATGCTTGTTAAAGCATAGTTAGAATTCAAAAGGCATTTGACATCCTCAAAAACACATTAAAAGAGTACTTTCTAAAACCTATTGTTTCCTCCAGAAGAATGAGGACATAGAAGTGAGTCTCCTTCCAACAGATTCTGGGCTCTGCAGAATTCTCATTCAACACAAAAGGTTGTAGGTGAAATAGTCTGCAGATGTAGGGCATATATGCCAAGCAGACTGTTCATGCCATGGAATATTCAAAACTGAAATTTGTGGGTTGTGGAAAACCGTGCCAGGTGTATCTAACGGAGGACACCAGCATCCTAGGTTTGCTAGATACTGGAAAGTTATGACAGATTTTCTTTCACAGAGCTGGCAGTCTAGAAGAGCCTCAAGTTTGCAATCAGGCATGCTAGAGAAGTCTAGTAAGGATTTTGGCACCCTATTGCAAAACTGTGACTCAAAACCTCAGGAACCCTTGGTTGCTGTCTTGAAAATGTCACTGAGCAACTGCAGCACACAGGGGTAATGCTAAAATTTAGGAACATTACATGTCAGTGTTTCTAGGAAAGAGAAAAGAAGAAACTATCTAGAAAGTAACAAAAAAAAAGTATTAGCTATTTAAGGCCAAAGCCCGACAAAAAGAATGAAAAACACAGTACTTTTTATGGACCAAAAAACCCTACATTTTTGCCATCTGTGCTCATCACATATTCACAAATAAGAGACCACTGTTTTTCATGTGGCCATCAAAATAAATAATTCTAATATCAGAAGCTGATAATCTGGTTAAGTGCAGATTGGGCCCAGAAGGTCTCTAACCTAAACTCTTTGAAATGCTCTTGCCAAGTAGTAGAAACTGATACAGCTCAAGTCCAGGTTTTAGGTACTATTCTAAACACTTTGGACTACAAATGGTGGAAGAAGGTAAAAGTAACAAAGAAATCAGTAATAACATTTAAAATACAAAAGTTTTAGAAAATACATACTAGGCTTCATATTTTAAAGACAAACTTCAAACATTTGCAACATTACCCTTACAGAGGTTCATTCTACATATTCACTGCTGGTTTGATAGTCCTCCTATCATTTCAAGGCAGAAACTCAGGTTTACTTTATACTTGTGGTAAGATTTAACTTATGAAAAGATCTTGTCCTATGTTTTCTAACATTTCATTAGATCAGATAATCACTTACATATTGGAAGAAGTGCCTCTCTTTGCATTTTCCCCAAAAGGAAGCCATAACATCCAAAATAGCTATAGTGTATATTGGGCAGTTGCGACAAGATGAGTGTGTGGTCAGGGAAAAGAACACATACTGAATGTACCTTTTTAAACATCATCTGTAAGTTGTCTCCAAACTTTCCTAAAATAAGTCATGCCAGCTTTGTGGTGAAGACAGAGTTCTGAAATGGTTTTGATAGCTTTGCTTGAGCACTTCTTCATTCTCAAATTTTATTTTTTTTTTCTGGAAAAATGCATTATCCTGCCAGCACCTTGCAGAAAGAAAGTGCTCAGAGAATCACCCTGGATGACAAGGCTATACGAAGAAGCAAGGGGAGGACACAGCTATTAGTCATAGGAAGCAGAGAAAAAATTAAGCTTTAAAATTCAGAAAAATATGAGAGAGTGTTTTTTAAGTACAAAACAGACTAAGCCTGCATAAATTTCATATACTTCAGTTTCTAATATTTAATGGTGACAAATTTAGAACTAGAGTAACTGTTACTCAAGCAACTATAGATAAGATACACAAAAACACAGAGCTTCCACTAAATCAAGTACAAGATAAACTAAAATTTAGAACCACGGAATTGTAGGGCAGTCTGGTTTAGAAAGGACTTTGAAAGTTCAACTGATCCAACTTTTTGTTGGAAAGGGAGCCTAAATGAGATTAGTGCTCTGACCAGTTGCATTTTGGAAAACCTCCAGTGATGAGGACTCCACCATGTCCCTGCAGAGGTTGTTCTATGTTCTCACTGTAAAATATTTGTTTCTCACATAAGGATTAAAGTCTTTACCAAGACAATTTGCAATTGCAACTGCCCAAAGATACCCTACAGTTGGGTAATAAAAATAAAACACAATAAACACAAAGACACCTGAAAATGAAACAGACTCATTCTGTCTAATAACAGCACTCATTACAAAAAGTTACAAAACACATCAGATAAAGAACCTTCTGCAATTGTTAAAGATTTACTAAATCCACCCAGAGTTATTAATAGTTTTTATTCTTTTTCAAAGGCATGTCAGATAAAGTTTCTTTAACAGATATGCTTAAAATTTCAATGTTCCCCAAAAAGAAAGTCTGCTTCTTTTTTTGCAAAAAGCATCTTATTAAATAAGGTTTCAAAAGGTATAGCTTTAGATCTGGGGGTTATCCACACTTTAGTAATTCCAAGTACAAACCTTAAATAGACTAGTGTCTTGAAAAATATTTCTCTTCTTTGAAAGAATAAAATACAATTACTAACACAAATATAACAATGTTCCGTAAAATCTGAAAATTAATTACATTCAGGTACAAAATACAAACTAGTATTATTTCTTAGCTAGAAATCTATAGGAGACAACCTGGAACAGCAGATAAGGATGCCAAGAATCTGACCTTCAATGCCTCCATTGAAACAATAGCTGTAGAGAGCCTGCTCCATGTGATACATACCATGCCAAAGACTTGAGTGAAGTGCTACTTGGTGGCATTTGGAAACAGGATGACTACTTTTCCTGTGAACTCATCCACATTAACGTGTCATTTCACATGATGAATCTGCTTCCAAGGCAAGTTTTCTACTTAACTCTGCTGTGGTTTACATTATAGAGCAGTCTCAGAGGACATCAGCTGGATTCTTTTCATGTTAAGGTAAACCAAAAGCATGCTCCAAACCATTAGTGGCACCACGGGACCAGCTAAGAGGTAGGCTGAAATAATGCACCTAAGTGCATGTGGTGTCAACCACAGAAACCATGTAATTTCACAGAACTGCTCCCATTGACTCCTACTACCCTGTGTGATCTTGAGTCACTCAAAACTTTATCATGCCTGGTCAAGAGAAGCATTTCGTCTCAAGGAATCGAGTTTCAGGTGGATTCCACGTGCCCTGCTCCAGAGACACTCACCTCAAAGAGGGCAGTCCCTTGGGACCAGTGCTGCCTACCCTAGAAAATAAACCTTTCCAGACAGTCCAAGACCATCTTCAGATAGTATCTGTGTAGCAACCAATATAAAGCAACTAGTAGGACACAATTCACACATAAAAGAACTGCAAGAATTTACTCACATTCAAACACTCACTCGACAGTCAAGTCTAATGCCACAGGAGGAAAATAAATTCTATTATAAATAAATAAATACTGTTAGAAGAATACATCAAGACAGCACTGCAATATGGCCTAGCTGTTTCAAGGAAATAGCAGAAGATATATTCAGCTTTGACTAGCAGTTTAAGAATCTTGAGGGTTCCTACTGTCAGAATAGTAAGAATAATCAGGCTTAGACTAAACCTATTGGGTATAAAAGAGTGGTATCATTGCTACGTAACATGTTAATTGAGACTGTCTTACAAACATATCTGAACTGTCTTCCCATGATAATGCTGCTATTTAGCTTTACCACAACAACACAAGTACAAAATAGTACAATTTTTGAGTGCAGGCAAGCTTAAAGTACAAAAAGAATGAATATGACCAAGCAAATTTCATTACAAACAACTTCTCAGAAGACAGGATTTGACTTTATCTAGTCATTCAAAACAAAATAAAATTTTCATATACCAAATGAGTAAGATAGCGGTTTAAAGTACTGAAGATGGCTGCTCCTGTCAGGTCATATAAAGTGCGTGAGTTAATAATATATTTAGTTCTTCTCCTCCGTCTCCTTTAGATTTTCTTCCTCAATATATGTGGCATTATTGAGAAATAATGGGCTATATTGAGAATAGTCCATATAGAGAATATGGGCTACAGGCATCCAGAATTCTTATCAGAAAGAATATTTTCTGTTTCTGATCCTTTATGGCATTGATCATATTTTGCATTTTTTAAAAAAAGACAACTTTGTTTTTCTAGTCACCAGGAAGCTCCCCAAAGCTCCCAGCACCACTCTACAAATGACACAGTGTCATGAAATACTTCTTACTTGTCACTGTTGTAAGTACAGCAGGAGTAGACAGGCTGCCCATTATCTGTCATTTTCAGAGTATAAGTGAGTTTCTCTCACTAGCACTTGAGATTTCACTTCTCCATAATCAAACAAGAGACTGGTGTACTCTGAAGCTCTTAATAAAAAAAAAAAAAAAAAAAAACCACAAAAAAAAACCCAAAACAAAACAAGAAAAACAAATTTGTCAAGCATTTCTCATGGCTTTTTTTTTTTTTTTTTTTTTTCATTATCTCACAAAACAAAGTGCCCAGAAATAGCTTTGTTTTCCTGAGAAGTTTCACCTATGAAACAAACTCCATTTCGGATTTACTCTTCTCATTCCATATTACGGAAGATCCCCAAAGATATTAAAAATGTCTTAGAAATAAGGATAAAATAAGTCTACACTTCATTTGCAAAATTCCACCAGCTTTTATAAAAGCTCAATGCTCAGCTGTACAGCTTATGCTAACAATCACAAGTTCATGAGAGCTGACAGAAATGTCTCTGACAGGAAGTCACTAGCAGAAAAAGTGTTCCCTTGGCATCCTCCAACTATTCAAACATTCATTTTTAATACTTTTTTTCCATTCAATAAGAAAAAGTACTGAACAGCTGAAAAATGCACCCTTCTACTCGTGTCTGAATTCTGTTTATGAGAGACAGCCCCCACAGGAAAGTAAATGGCATGATGTAATTCAGCACTACACCAGCAGGACACAGAACTTGAGGCATGGGTCAGCGTCAGCTCACCTTACACAAGTTAGCAAGCAATCCTATGGTTCTTCAGGCTGCTCTGCTACTTTTTAGCTAGGAGAATGCTTTGCTGCTACAGTGACTAATGAATATGCCAGCCATACTTCTATAAAAATACAGATTTTAAAAAAAGATATATTGACAGTGACCTTATTTCTAGAAAAGTTGTCTTTTTTTAAGATACCTTCTCTAAAAAAATGGAAAACTAATGCACAAATACAAATAAAATTTCCTCACAACAAAAAGTAAGGGTATGGCAGACTACAACTACACAGTTAGTATCATCTCCCAGGTACAAACTCAGGCAACTTTCATATCTCACACATCTCTGTTCAACCACTCAGAGACTGAAGGAAACAAGCTATACAGATTTTCTTTGCCAGCTATAAGTTACCTGTAGCTTATAAACTACAAGAGTTCAGATAGAAGCTAGAAAATACAAACCTTTTTACATTTTTCTAGGTAGAGATATTAAACTGACCCTTCTGGGAAACTGTTCCTCGATTAAAAAAAAACGAAAAATTAAGAAACACCAGGGGAAACTTTTATTTGAGAAGTTGTAAGTTCATTGCATGCAGTTTCACATGTATATGCATACATCTTGCACAAGATTCATTGGTTAGTGCAAAAAACTCCTCTCAATTCAAAAGGAAACTGGTGTAACTTCCATTTTTCTTGAAGTTAACAAAGCATAGCTTAAAGCCTTTAGAGTGACACTATATACAAATTAAAATTTGCCACCTTGTATTTGAATATTCAGAATTTAATAAACGCTATAGTTCCATTCTGCATTTATATTTTTAAAAAATATAGTTATCCAAGGAGTGGGAGACGAGTGACCAAAGGAACCATAACTGATTTAATGAGCCATTCACAGTTTCACTGTACCACCCCATTCCAATTACAGGTCTCAAAAGAGTCAAACTTTGGTTTGCATTTTATTAGATACAATCTACTCTTCAGACTCTGGGATAAAATTCAGCTGGAAAATACAATTTTTATCAAGAGTGAAATTACTCACTCCTCTTTCCCCAAAGTCAATCCTAGCTTAAAATTCTTTCGTCTCCATTCTTGTTACATTATTTAATTTTACTATTTCATCAGTCTGTAAAAAAAAAAAAAAATTTCTGTCCTTATCATCAGTCTTGAGCTATTTTAGCAATCCATTAACACTTTGTGGACTGTCACTGTGAAAAATGTAACTTTCTTCAGTTCTTTAAATACTGTTCTAGATAACTGAGACAGCACTTCACTAGGCTGACATCTAGACTGTGGTGTTTGTTTGGCTTTGTTTAAACCCTTTTTCCCATTTTTTTGGGGGTTCCTGATACTATGTAACTAAAGACTGAAGTCTCTAATTAATTTTGTAGAGGCCTGTGAGGCCTGTGAGGTCTGTAGTTAATTTCCCATTTTCCATAGGAAAGACTTGATCAGGAAGTTACAGATTGTCAAAGTCCTGGAATACATCTCTCTTGTATGAAAAACACTTCCGTCTGATAACAGATTTATTCTCTCGTTCCTCATGTCAGGTTCTTATTGTATTGTGCCTCATCTCCAAGAAGGTCAGCTACAGTGACAAGATAAAATAGAGTTTAAGCTGAACCTGGGAAATGCAGTGGAGATGAATAGGCTATGAAGCCTTAGGCCTCCTCTTATGAAGGCCGCTTGAAGAAACACTCTTATCTGGGATTTCCTGACATATGAATTGACTTAATCAGGCAATGCAGACATCTGCCTGCGAGCTAATCCTTCACAGCTCTCTGATTAGCCCAACAGTAAAGGGTATTCTAAGTAGAACATCTACATTGGGCTGGAACAAAATCAAAACTGTTTATCTTCACTGACTGTAAGGAGAATCTGAGGGGACTAGATCAACTGCATATCTATAATAATACAAGAGGAGTCTGAGTCTTGGACTGTAGCAGTCTAGCAAATCCAGGATAATTCTAGCCAGATGCTGTATTCACATATATAGTAGATGGATCCCCAAGAAATTGTTTTTACATCATATGTACTCTACAGATCTATTTGCATGTCTGACTAAATTTCCTCAGACAAAAATACAGTACTAGTAAATGTATAATTCTGTAACATAGAACACACTCAAAATAACATCTTGTTGCCTTCATTTGGCCAAGGATGATGGTACATTAGACATGAAGAGAGAAAAAAGAAGAATCAGGTACCTAATCCTTTTCATCTGGAATATTGTGTCCAGTTCTGGGCCGCTCAGTTCAAGAGGGACAGGGAGCTGCTGGAAAGAATTCATTGCAGGGCCACCGAGATGATGGAGTGGAGCATCTCGCTTCTGATGAAAGGCTGAGGCAGCTGGGGCTCTTTAGCTTGGAGGAGACTGAAGGGTGACTTCATTCATGTTTACAAATACATAAAGGGTGGGTGTCAGGAGGATGGAGCCCGGCTGTTCTCAGTGATGTCCAGTGATAGGATAAAGGACACTGGGTACAAGCTGGAACATAAGAGGTTCCAAAGAAACACAAGGAAGATTTTCTTCACTTTGAGGGTGACGGAGCACTGGAACAGGCTGCCCAGATGGGTTGTTGAGTCTCCTTCTCTGGGGAAGATTCAAAACCGACCTGAACAAGTTTCTGTGTGACCTACTCTAGGTGCTCCTGTTCTGGCAGGGGGGTTGAACTAGATGATCTTTCGAGGTCCTTTCCAATCCTTAAGATTCTGTGATTCTGTAAACAGCTAAACACAAAACACATTCACACTAAACTTTAAACAGCTCCCACTCAAGTTTACATACAAATCCCAGTTCTTACACGTGCAATAACACTAAACAGAAAACCAGATAGTTGCTGCAAAAGCTAGAATCAAGACTTCTCCTGTCTCATGAATAAAGGGACAAGAATTCAAATATATTTTCATTGCTAATATAGGAGGAAAAACAGTTTGCATTGCTGTTCCACAGAAGTCTAAAAAAATCTTGGAAAAAGTCTAAAATATTTTGGGCTTAACTAGATCATCATCATTAATATCAGAAGCCAAATTATATCACTTCGAATTAGACTTTTAGGTGTGCTAGATTACTCAACAGCTTTGAGTTATTTGACTAATCTGAACTGAAACAATATTTCCTGTCATCATTTGTTTTATGATTAAAAATTTCCACAGAGAAATATGTCCATCCAACAGCGAGTGGTCCATGTAAAGCTACTTTATATTTCAGTTACAGTATCTATTCCTCTGTACAGTAAAAGTCCTAATTCACCACGACCTTGAGATGAGAAGACACAGAAGGATTCCTGCTCACACTCTTTGTCATGTGCTCTCCACTGACAGCAGGCTTGTCACTTGAGCTACACTTAGATCTTTATTTGCCATTCCAAGAAAATGGCATTGTAGAGACAGAGGAACAAAGTCACGCTCTAAACTGCTAAAAGATTATTGAACAATTGGATATATGTTAATTAAAATGAAATAGAAACAAACACTCACAAGAGATGATGAGTGCATGACAGAACATGGAAAGAGTCTACCTGCAAGATATTTCATTCCTCACTAAACTCCAAATCATCCCATAAAAAAGGAAGATGTGATGCACTCACTATTGAATTGAACCAGTTATCCCCTTAGTTCCAAATACTCCCCTTTTAAAGGGTAACTCTCACTCTGCAGAATGCCTGGAGATTTTCAAATCTGATACTGAGAATGACCCACTAGACTGGAAAAAGGTAGCATGCACTGAATCAAATGAATAAAACCAGAGGATTTATGGTGAGGAGATAAGAAAGCTGAAGATCTGTGAGAAATGTTTTAGTCTGCAAAGATATAATCAAGGAAAAACAAAGCTTAAGAAGTTTAAAACAACGCAAATGCATTTCAGGTCTCTACAATTGCTGGAACTGCTTTTAGTCGGTAAGGAAGAACAAATAGATCAAGGCAATGTAAATAAACTGCAAAAGGTACATTTTGGTCTCTTAGCCTTTCATATCTCTTTCTAAAAACCACATCTGCTAAGATTAAGGTAAAGAACTGCTTTGATTCTAGCAATAAATACATTACATCATCTTACATAAGCAGAAAGCAAAAACTTAATTTCTGTTACAGTTTAAGTGGCACTGGACACACTCAAATCTGAGGAAGGTGTCAAGTGTTAACTGTATCCGTCTAGCTCCTCTCCAAACTGACAATTCATGGAGAAGGTTCTAAAGACAAATTAGAAGGGTTTCAATGTCAGATTAAAACTGTAGAAAAGAATTTAAATATTTAAAATTAGGAAAATGGCAAAAAGCCAGAGAAAAATAAAGAAGCAGAAAATGGAACTAAAGAGCTGGAGAAGCAATGGAAGCAGCTGGGTGAAGGGGTGGAAAATAAGAATCAGTGCTGGAGAGAAGTCATGAAAGTATGGGGGAAGGTGTGGGAAAGAAGTGAGCAAGAACCTGAAGGGAGGAGGAAAATAAGGGGGAAAGGAGGCAGCATCCATTTTAAACTATACATTTGAAGAAGCTTTGCAGTTTTACCATCTGGAAGCATAAGCAGCTTATTATGAAGTGCTAGAATGTGTTTTGTGGAGCAGGGAGGACAGTTTCATGAACTCATGAGCTCAATAGCTACTATGTGGTTACCTTTTGTGGTTACCTTTTGTGAAGTGGCAGAAGGCCCAGTGATGACTTGGATTATTATATCTAATCTCATCATCAGTAAAATTTAAAAATGGTTTAAAACCAAAGCTAATAGTCATGGTGATGCAAACCTCTGTGCTCAGCTAAATCTCCCAAAGCAACACACAAGTCCTCCTACCTCTCAACAATGCAAAGCACTACCATCTAGGCCAAATAACATTTTCCAGGAAGCATGTTATCTGTTAGTTAGCATAGCATTTCATGGAGCACGCTGAGCCTGAAGTAAAATACCTATCAATATTTCAGGGGCAATTTCACCCAATAATACTTCTAAGTTCACAATGTTGTTACAGATAAAACTTTTTAAAAATCCCAAACCCAAAAAAACCCCCGAAACCTTCACCACAAAAACATCCCTATTCTTACAACTCAATTCTAACTGTCTCTTTACAGAAAGCCACACCTGGCAGTGATATTTGGGAGCAGAAGTTGGCAGTCCCCACCGTCTCAATTAAAACTAAGCATACTTCACAGGCCTTCAAGGCCATCAGTTCCATTATCAAACTTGAATTTATGTTGCTATTTACTTCAACTCAGCAGCGCCTACACACACAGCACTCATTTCAAGTCATCGTGGAATGACCACAGTGTTTTCTTTGTCTGGGTGCTTGGAGCCAAATCATGGAGCAGACTATTCTAATGAATAGCCTCATCTGTTTCAAAGATTGCTCCCTGCTTACAGGCATTTATGCATTATTGAAGATATACCATGTAATATAATCAAAGACATAAGAACGGTTTGAAACAGGCAAAGTTATGCTAAAGTTCTGTTAAGACTACCGAGTATCTGTCATGCTGTATGCAGCCTTCACTTAACTAAGTTAATGAAACACAGTTACTAACATTATGAGAAGCAGAGAATAAAAGAGGTAGAATTCATCCTGTGCAACTACACTTGCATTGTTTCATCTGTAAGTAGGGACAGGACAGCTTAATCATTTGTATAAAAGAGAGAAAAATTAGACATTAATTATCTTTCCTGAATATATCTATTTCCTGAAGATATCTACTTTCCTGAAGAACCTATTCCAAACTTTTTATAAAACAGCATAGGTCTAATTAGTAAACTTACGAGAACTGAATATCAAACCATACTAATCTCTGTGGAAAATCAAGATTATGTAGCGTAAACCCCCCCATATGATTCTACTGTATTTTGGTAGGAAATATAACACTAAAAACATAAAATGCAATTTAAACTGTTGAAGTCATGTTTGCCTGAATTTGCAGAACACCTGACATAAACACTCTGAATTATGAATTCTGTAGTTTCATTTCAGCAGCATCATTAACTACCTTGTGGTTAATTAAATATGTTTTTCAGAGAAAAGAATGTCTCCTACATCTTCTTGCATATGTATAACAAGCCTCAGTTCTTTTTAACACTAATGAAGACTAACCTTGGAAAACATTATCACCAAGGACAAGACAGTATTCATTTTCATATTCAAAATTTTCAGTACAGAACTCAATTTGAAATTGTGTTATAAAATCAATGAAAAAAAAATCCAGATGTAGAACCTACTGTCTTCCAGGGAATACATAAGACTTGGTTCTCAAGTACTCAAGACAACATGTTCTCACAACATATATTTTTTTCAGATATGTATCATTTTTAAAAAGCTTGTTTCCCAACTGCAATTCAAAATTTTCACAACAATCACAAAAAAACATGCCATAATCCCTGACAAACTAGTGCCAGCAGCCACTTCACAGTCTTAGCCAAACTGAGACGAGCCTTACATACCCACTGCAATCTTAGTACGATTGCAGAATAAATATAACTTTGACTCTAAATCATATTTGAGCTGGTGTTAAAAATGATTGGAGAACTGACGCAAAATTGGCAGGAATTGGACACTTATACCCATTGCAAATCACTTTGATTTTAATCTTGAAACAGACATTATCCTGATTTTGGTTACAGTTTAAAGTCATTTGGCCATTATTCTCCAAGGCTCTCAAGGTAGATTTAACACCATTTTGCTCAAAAGCCTCAATGGTGCCAAAAAGTAAATAGTTCCTAAAAGTAACTTAAAAAAAGAAACAAAATCCAGAAAGATAACATATGATTTAAATTCAGCTCTGCATTAACAGGAATATTCATACCTCTATTTACTTGGCTCTTGATATAGAGGGTAAATCTAAACCAAAAGTCTGTGTCTGGCTCTTATGCCAACAAGAACTGTGGGAAGATGGCAGTTCGTNACTGGAAAAAAAAAATTAGATAAAAAACATAGGACTTAGTCACATCGAGTTCTTAATGCCTTCCACAAGTTTAAAGACTAGAGGTCTCCTCAATTACATAGTCATGATCCTTCCTTTAAAAAGTTGTTTTAAGTAGACAATCTATAGCTATCAGAAAATCTAGACTGAAGTTACAAATGGGCTAGATACAATGTGAAGTTCACATAATCAATCATGGAAGCTTAGAGCCAGATTAATACCTGAACTATTTCTACTGTTTTTTCTAGAACTTCAGAGTTATTTGATTTTGCACTCTACAGAATAAGATTCTACAGCATGTCATGAACTAAGGTGAACCTCTGAGGCGATACAGGCTTTTACTTCTTGAACACTAACTTGAGTTCACAGGTTTTTATAATAAAATAAATTTGCTGTAGTATCAAATTAGGGACAAACAACTTTCATATCTTTGACAAGAGATGAAACTTTCCCTTGACAAACAGAGAGTTGCTTTAGGGCTACACCACTCACTTGATCATAGAAGGCATGTCAAAGCCAAGTACTCAGTTTTGGAGTGGAGTGATGGTAAGACTAAGGTTAGCAACATTTTCAAAGATTTTGTTACCACAAGCAGAATTAGCAGAATCTGTTGATAAGCAAAAAATAACAATCTGACTTAAGATGTCACTATCATGAACGTCCAGAAATGGTACTAGAAGCCTGAAGCAGCTCCAGATGTTCTGAAACATTTCACATAGAATCATAGAATGGTAGGGGTGGAAAGCGAGNTGCCAACAAGAACTGTGGGAAGATAGAGATGCCAGTTTTTGTTATCCTAAGCATTCTAGGGATTTAAGGATAAATTTTGCATACTTTAAGCATGGAAGGTCTCTGAAAACTGAAAGAGAGTTCCACTGGAAAAAAAAAATTAGATAAAAAACATAGGACTTAGTCACATCGAGTTCTTAATGCCTTCCACAAGTTTAAAGACTAGAGGTCTCCTCAATTACATAGTCATGATCCTTCCTTTAAAAAGTTGTTTTAAGTAGACAATCTATAGCTATCAGAAAATCTAGACTGAAGTTACAAATGGGCTAGATACAATGTGAAGTTCACATAATCAATCATGGAAGCTTAGAGCCAGATTAATACCTGAACTATTTCTACTGTTTTTTCTAGAACTTCAGAGTTATTTGATTTTGCACTCTACAGAATAAGATTCTACAGCATGTCATGAACTAAGGTGAACCTCTNAGACACAGGACTCCAGATGAGGCCTCATCAGGGAAGAGTAGAGGGGCAGGAGAACCTCCCTTGACCTGCTGGCCACACTCTTCTTGATGCATCACAGGATGTCATTGGCCTTCTTGGCCATGAGGGCACATTGCTGGTTCATATTTAGCTTATTATTTATCAGGACTCCCAAGTCTTTCTCTGCAGAGCTGCTCTTCAGCAGTTCAGCCCCCAGCCTGTACTGGTAAATGAGGTTGTTCCTTCCTAAAATTAACATAATTAACAATAAAATTCCCACATAATTAACAACAAAATTGAAAGCCATTATAAATTCCCTTGACATGCACTCTTTTTATTAAGGTATTATTCCATTTATATTGTGATTTCTGATGCATAAGGAAGAATAATGTTGACTGTCTGCAAAGTGGATATGGAGGAGAGAGGACTGGAGGAAACAATCAGAAGAGTACTATGGTACACACCTACAGTGTCTGTCTCCAGTGCTGTTCTGAGGCAGAAACCACACAACTCTGGAAATAAGAACAACTCTAGTTTTGTAAAATGATGTCCAATTTTCAGTAAATTAGGAAGAAAAATCAAATCAAAACAAAAATAACATCTCTGGGCACAATTTCTATTCTTTTAATTTAATATCTGTCTCTGTCTTATAGTAAAACTTGCCTAATAGAGCAGAGGGGCAAAAGCACTGATTATTAAGTCTGTCAAGGTTATTAAAACAAAATTGTTTTCTGGTGGTAACATGGTGGGGAAAAAGGAAACTTCTGCAGCTTTAATGGTTGGTAAGAGATGGGACTGTACATAGTAAATTAGAAATTTTATTTCCATATAAAAATAGAAATATTTCCCTTCTGCCTAGCAGTGGACAGTGTTCAACAATAAAGCATGCTTAACAGAGGATGGAGTGACAGCACTGCTTATAAAGACTGATTAACATATCCTGTAATAAGAAGCTTTTTCTAATTGTTCATAAAATGATACAAAAGAAACCAATGAATTAAAAGGCTCAAATGTCTGACATGCTAAATATTTTAAAAATAAATAAATAAAAATATTTCCAACAAACCAAGAATTCCACGAATCAAAGGAAAAAACATTCTGGAGGATTTCAAAACTCACCTGGACCTGTTCCTGAGTGACCTGATCTAGGTGGACCTGCTTGAGCAGGCAGGTTGGACTAGATTGTCTTTAGAGGTCCCTTCCAACCCCTATCATTCTATGATTCTATGCACACATTAAAACAATTGCTGTAACATCCTAGAGGTCTAAAACTTTGCCAGTAACAGAGGATATATTACCCTGAAATTCAATTGGCTGTACTAGGCATTACTATTCATAACAGCAGCTGTATCCTTAGGAATTCAAAACAGAATATCTACCTCTGATTTGACAAACAATTCTATTCCCTTTTAAAACACTCTGCAGATTGGACTGGTTTCTGTCATAGATCTGGTTTAGGACCATCACATGTTCAAACTGCACATACACCAGAAAACTCTCTGTGATGGGTTTTTGTGGAGCTGCTTGTGCTTGATAACAGGGGGAGGGGGTTGCAGTGTTGCCCCTCTAGACAGTTCCCCTAACTTCCCACAGGTCTGAGTTTTGGACCCACTTCTGCATCAGCTGGGCCAATCTGCCTCTCTGCGATCACTATTTAAGAAGAGAAATCTGTAGTGTGTAGGTGGAGGTGGAAGATCAGAGCAAGATGGAGGTGATCGCATGGACCCCACAGACATAGAAAGAAGGGAGGAGGAGCACTAGACCAGAAACTCCCCTGCGACCCACAGTGAGAATGTAGCTGTCCCGCTGCAACCCATGGAGGGCAATGGCAGAACTAATAGTTGCCAGGAGCTCCAAGAGGACACTATATCAGGAAGACTGAGTGTTGCAGACTCTGTACCAGAGGTACAAGGTGAGAGTTGCAGACTCCAGTCCCAAGACAAGCAGAGAGGAGCTACAGCCCTTGAGATGAACGCATGTCAGAGCAGCCTGTCCAGGGCTGTATGAGAACCTTGCATGAGAGCAGGAAGGACCAGCAAGGAGCCCACCTGCCCTGAGGCAAGACAAGTGGCAGGAGGCCTTGAGAAAGGACTGACTGAAACCCCCATTCCCTGCCTCTCTGTACTGCTCAGGAGAGAGGAGGAAAGATATCAGGATCAGGTGCCTGAGTCTAAGATGAGGGGAGCACTGGGGAGATTGAGATCTTAAAGGAGGTGGTTGTACTGTTCATCATCACCCTGGTCTGTATTGTTTTTGGTTGGATATTTCTGTTTGTCATGGTTTGGTTGATGGCAGATTAAATTATGTTTTGCTTTCTTCCCCAAGCTGAGGAGTCTCATCTGTTTTGTCTGGAACCATAAGTGGTGAGTGAGCCCTCCCTGTCCTTAGGGCATTCCAAAGGCCCTTGGTACTTAGGGCTGATCACGTTCCTTTGCTCCTGGAGGGCCTAAACCAGAACAGCCTCATTCCTGTCTTAATAGCTATATTCATATGAAGAAGAAAGAAGCACAGAAATAATGAATGCTTATTCAGCAAGCACTATTTGTTTATCACATCATTGTTTATCTCTTTTGGAGGAAAAAATCCAGCCCAACAGTAAAGCTTAAAAAATATTTTTGAAATGCCACAATACACAATGTTAAATGCTGTAGTAAGAGCAGCAAATCTCAATACCATAACTCTGATGCTTGACTTCTAGGCATCCTTGGAAAACCCAAACTGCAAACTCAACGTATGAAAATTAAGTTACAATATCAATGTAATTATCCAGACAGCATCACACTGACACCTTGTAATTTTCTAGCTACTGGAGCAAGGGTTGTTGGAACTCTACAATGTCTGCCATTTTGCAATAATTACTACCTACTACAGTTGCGGATGATGTAGATAAGAATATTAAACTAATTCTTATATATTTGAATATTATATATTAGGACAAGGGAAACAAGGAGGGAGGAGAAGAGGGAAAAGACAGATTATAGGCCGTATGTCATGGTTCAATGAAGCCCAAGCATTAACTACTATGCAATAATGAATCTTTGTCAAGGAGTTTGGATATTTGTTGCCTCTATGAATCATTACTAATATAAAAAACAATAAAAAATTGTAGAAGTTTAACACTCTCTACTACACCTTTACTTGCGGACAAGAGTAGCTGTTATTAGCAGTCAGCAGTGGGATATTAAGCATGTTGGATCCAATTGAGCAAGCTTGGTTGCAGGAGTCCCTGGAGGTCCTTCACACTCAAGATATTCCCAAAGGCAAAGTTATGCTGCTCCTCCTTTGGGGTGAAGTGGGTAAATTTTAAGGAGGTAGAGAGTAAGTATCTTCCAGTTTCTTCAGTCTTTACTGCTTGGTGAACTGGTCTAAGCTGTCATTTTAGTAAGTTGCCTCCAGAAAACAGTCTTGTATAAATCTAATTCTGTTCTTTCTGACAGATATGGGAGGAAGCTAGTGCTAGTGGTTTTTTAATAACAATTGCCTAATTGTGCTTATCTAACCAAAGGTATTTATCTAAAGAGTTAAAGCCTTGTTTCGGACAATAAGCTATAACAATCAAAATAAAAATCCTTTAAAACCTAATGCAACTTCACAACAAAACCTCCAGATTTTTCAGATGTTACGTTTCATATAATTTTAACATTAGAACAAAGAATGTCAGAATAAAAGAGCACACTGAATTTAGACTGGAAAGTCATTAAGGCCACAGACATTCAATCAATTTTAGTTTTATCTTCCACTCGTTTGGAGCTTTTTCTTTTTTTCCTTTTTACCCACAACCAGAGATGAAAGTAAGTACTTTTATAATAGTATCAAATGATTTAAAGAATGTTCCCATGATTAGTACAACTCTCTTCTCCATTCTGCAACAAAGCAAGTCTGAACCATGATTATAATGCCATAATTTAGGTCGGATTCTTGGTTCAGATCACTACAGATGAGAAAAACAGTGAATGTCAGTCACCTCTTATTCTCCTCAAATCAGTAGATGTATTACAAGACAATTTAAACCCTTCTATGACTCAGGTCAGATCCTCTTCATTTTGCCAATCAAGTTACACAACTGAGACATTTGCAGTAGCCATCACACACTGAAAACTCTAATAACCTATTCCTTTTCCAGTCACACCCATCATTTGAAGAACATGCAAGAAGCACAGCATTGTTTATAGCAGGGCTCTCCCTCACCAAAGAAAACAGTCAAATGACCTAGTTTTTACAGTAGGAAAAAGAAATTAAGTGAAATAAGTTTACACCATAATTAACACTTACTGTCAAAGACAAGTGTGCTCTTTCTTACATCACACCTGATTGGCTAGTGCAGGTAAAATTCTTCAAGCTTATTGTAGACAATGAAAAATTGCTTGAGACAGAAAATCACAGTTAGACCTACAAATCACAGTTACTGAATGCATGAAGACACCCACATACACACACAAAACATCCTTTCTTCACTCAGTTGTCCAACTAGAACACTGTACTATTCTTCTGTATCAAGTCCTCTATCTCTAGCTGTCATCTTCTTTAATCTTTCACACTTTCATTACACAAAATTACTTTCATTACACAAAATTTTTACTAAACAAAATACACCCTGGAGACAAGAAGCAGGAAAAAGGGAGAAGTGGTATTATCTGTGTATTGTTTTGAGATCCCACTTCATTAGCTTTCTAGTTGACTCAGAAATTTAACAATTTCATACACTTACTACCAATAAGTAGCTGGTTATTATGCCCACATAATTAAAACTAATCTGATATAACATTTCTTTCCATGGAAGGCAAATACCAGGAGTGTGTGAGACTGCTCCATAAAGCTAACAGTGTCAGTGGAGAACAACCAAGACTATGGCCTAGGAGTCTACTAATCTAAGTGATAATAGCTTTCTCTTTTCAGAGACACAGTTATTTCCATTCCATTAATTAAGTTCACACACTTTACTCTGAACGTTTTGGAGTTTTTTTTAGATCAATTATTTCAAAATTGTTAAAATATTTTACTTTCTAATAACAACTACTACTCCGGTGTTCTATTCACCACTGAAACAAGAAGAACAATTACTTACAGGAAAATGTTTTATCCGAGGCTTCCTCTGCTCCCATTTATTTTTCTGTAATAATGCTGCAATGCTAAAACAAACTGAGGGAAACTACAGATTGCATATATTTTTAAAAAATCAGTTGTGTGCATAAACTAAGAAGAGTTTATGACAAGGTGAAATACATGAAGACTTACATAAGATTTTTTTAATCAATTAAAATACAAAACAGAACTATATGATCATTCTCAGGCACAAATATAATTGTATATAGGAAGTTGTAACTTGTTGACCCCAGCTAACCAGAAATACATTCTCAATCTTAAATACACATTGAAATATAATTAGATTTTACAGTCAGCCTTGATTAAAGTTACGATTTCTGTTATGAAAAAAAGCTTTAACTAGGTCATCTATAGCTTAGTCAAGAACTTAATCACAGCTTCTCTCTGCTTTTAGGACAAAAAGTAGGATTTTCTGGAATGAATTACATTACCATTACACATGATAAGCATAGAAATTCATATTTCAGAAAATAAACTCATTTCAGCCTCCATGGTACTATTCAATAGAGTCTCATGCTTTTCCTTTCCTCTTTCCATCTCTTCCAAGAACTTTTTTTATTTCTATTTTGTGTTCTTTAGTGTGCAAAAATGCTTCACAGACACTAAGAGCTGTTAAAAATTTCTAGTTTCATATGGAGTTTCCTAACGTTTCATGCTCTGGACAAGGTCAAATCATTCAATTTTTTCATAAGGTACATCCTATGCAGGCTGTTGTGTGTGATCTCAGGACAAATTGGCCTTACCTTGTTATCCTGACTTATAATGACTGCAGAAGAGTAGCGCAGAATTTTTGGCCACGGCAAGGTTTGTGCACTGCAAGCTTACTCCAAACTGATTAATGACAAGAAGGATCCAATGTGTTCAAAACCCTAAACAAACAGAAGCCATCTATGTCCATTAATTTAATGGATTATAGAGAAAGAAGAAATACTTGTCTCAGGACAAGAAGGCAGCACTTACACTGAGATTATTCAGTAAAATCTTTAGTATTTAGCCTATTTGCTCTGGTGTGCTGTGGCTTCGTTCCAATCTTCTGTCTCATAATGCTGCTTTGCCTTACAGCATTCAAGGATAGTCTCTAAGACTGACAGAAATGGCTGCCTTTGAAGTCACACAAATTCAGCTAAAAGGGTTTATGAGAATGCTGATGCAAGCTGCATTTAGAATGTAGGAAGCCTTCTAATTTTTAACACACAAAATGCAATCTTATTTCTATAAAGAACATATTTCTTTAGTATTCAGTGACTCGAACTATATATGACTCCAATATATACAGCTTGAACTATGTGAGCTACAAATGAAAAAATTCTGCTTAGTAAGCTACCAACAACAAATTTCTTCAGCAATTACCACATTCTTGACTTTATTTTCAGTAAGGTATAGCAGGGAAATGTAAAATTCATTGAAATTTGCAAGATGACTTGATTACATAAAAAGGATGCTAGCTGTGCCCTGCTCAAAGCAATATATCTTTCACAGAATTTTTTTTTTTTGGTCATAACTAAATACTAGCAGCACTGGACTTTTTACAGTCTAAAACTCTGCAATGATCTCATTACATCATCATTATTGTTAATTATGTGTGACTCAGGATTATTTTCTTAAAACCACTTTTAAAAATCATTAGAGAATGCATACATATTAAAATACTTGTTCATAAATGCATATCCTGGCATGTAAAGGTATTTAAAATGCAAAATCCAAGCACCTGGTAAAAATTTTCCAGTGAAATACACTTTGAAGTGTATTTTGTAATCAATTCTTTTAAAGTTTACTAAGAATCATACCATCTGTCTGGCATACTTTTCTTTCACTCGCAGTGGAGAAAAGCGTAGACTCCTCTAAAGCAAGTCTGCATTGACAGACTAGATTCAGTGGCACAGCACAGCCTTTCCAAGATCAACAATATAAAACCAAAAATTTTTTATGAGACAATGGCCATTTCCTAGTTCCATAGAACTTCCCATATTCAAGGCACCAAAGTTAAGCCTGGATCTCTTTGGTTTCTTTCAGGAACAGTAAAAAAAAAATTCCTATGCCATTATCAAGTTGTCCAAAGGCCTGCCATAGACAAAATCCACCAATAAAAGACTGTCTCACCAGTAGCACACCTAATTTCTACAGTAGAATTTTTATTTTCAAGCCCATTTCAAAATGGATAAAAACTTTTAATTTGCACAGCAACTGGAACTGGCTTTGAAATCTTTGTCAAAAGTACAGATAAAATATATACTAGAAGCAAAACCAAACATCTATGAAAAGTGGAGGGGAAGTTGTTATTATTACTATATATGGGACAAACTTTACAACTGGATGAACTGAAAAATGAAAGCAACAGATAGTATCTTCAACACTAGTACTTCAGGGGCAGGAAACGTGAAAAGTGACCCTAAATATTACCACATTGTGTTTTTAGGCTCCCTGCCAAGCAGAGAAATTCAAGCTCTTGCATAAGCAGAGTAAACAAAAGGATCAATAATTCACATGTTTTCAGGAGCTTTTTAGATCTGAGATTTCTTTTGTCACAGTGTAAAATCTGACATGATAGACTAGAAGTTTCCACAATTTAAGGTAAACTAACTTTTAGAATAGCTCCTGCTTTAACCTTACTTGGAGTTCTAGCTCAACTGGTCTGCTGTCACTGGCAAAATGGCTTAATTTCTGAGATCCTTCCTTTTTCATAGTTCCCTACTGCAACTGGAGTAGGTGAGGAAGAAAAAGGAAATAAATAATAGAAAATTCAGTAGCAATGTAGATATTCATTTAAAATATGAAAACAAACCTCACTAGGCTTTAAAACAAAACAAAACAAACTAACTTATTTTGATATATGTATCTGCCACATGTACCATGTGATATACACATTGCTTCATATACCCAGTACAAAGAAAGATGCCCACTCCACAGACACAATGAATGGTTAAACCAATTATTGACTGGAAACCTCAAAAAATGAGGAATGTCAAAGAAAAGGCAAATAAATGCTAATTGTTAGGGACCACCCAAGCTTTTTAACTTGTATGGTAGCTCTTCATATCCATCATTTCATTCCATCATGAACTTTCAATGGCTATTGTACAAGTTTGCTTCTCCTAGAGTCACAACTACAACACTCACTGCCACTATTCAGGAAAAAATTACAATCCCACCACAAGGCTTCAGAAGGAAAAGGAAAACATACCCAACCCTTTGAACTAGTCAAATTCCCTTTAGCCTATATTCAAAATCGTTCCTGGAAGTCAAGGGAATGTGATAGTTCTTGGGCTTCTTCTTACCTAGTTGGTCTCGAGATAAAATGTTCAAAGTACTTTCAAAAGTAATGTTAGAATATATTAGAAATTAGTATACCAGTACAGACTTTTTTTTTTTTAAGAGAGAAAACCGCCGTTTTCCCAAACAGCTAATATTTACTTTATAAGAAAAAAACCAGAAAATGACATTGCACTTAATCATTTGATGGTAAGAAACATCAAACAGGTCTTGTTCGCACACAACAGCAAATTACCCCCTGCAAGGGTTAAACCAATTAGCCAAGAACTTAACTAGTTAGCTTGGGCCATTCTTTCTCCTTTATTTCCTTTCTATTTCCTTCCTCTATTCTCCTTTCTATTTCTCCTCTAGCAATGCCAGTCATAATAGATCTTCTGGTTTCTAGCAAAGAAATACATAATTAATTGCTTTGTGGGTGGGCTATAAAAGTGCTGACAAACTTGACCATTTTCAATGACGTAAATCTCCTCACTGAAGTGCTTTGCATGTAAATTCCAGTAGCAGCAGCAGCTGCTGCCATAGCAACTGAGTTATTTTGGAAATAATTTTAAGTACCACATCATATTCAATCTCTCATGAAAGAACGCAAAGTTGGCAGGAGGATGGGAAGTGGACGAAAAGACATAAGGTCTATGACTTTTAACAGACAAGTGAGTTTGTATGTTTCCCATTTATTTACCAATACATGGTATCAATACTTACCTTTGGATACTGCTTTGTGTTTTTATTGTATTTTGTATGTAACAAAATTAACCAACACTTGTGGACAACTCCCCAGCCCCAACTTCATGAGGTACTAGTCAGCCTGTCAAAGTCCCTCTAGTTGGCAGCACCAGCTTCTGGTGTATCAGTCACTCCTCCCAGTTTTGTGTCATCAGCAGAGGGTGTACTCCACTCCACCAATCAGATCATTAATGAAGATGTTAAACAGGATTGGACTCAACAATCTCTGGATCACAGCACTAGCACTGGCGTCCAACTACACTTTGTACCATTGATCACCATCCAGTCATTCAGTCAGTATTCAGTCCACCTCACTGTCTTCTCATCCAGGTCATACTTCATCAGCTTCTCTACAGCAATCTTACTGCAGACAGTGTGAAAAAGTCTTACTGAAGTCAAGGTAGACAATAACCAGTGCTCTCTGCCAGTCTAGGAACCCAGACTATCAAGTTGGACAATGACTTCTACTTGGTCAGGCATGACTTCCACTTGGTCAGTCCACGCTGACTACTCCTGATGAACTTTCTTGCCCTTCATGTATCAGGAAATTCTTTCCTGTACTACTTGTTCTGTCACTTTCCCAAGGTTCACTTAAGATTGACTTGCCTGTACTCCCCTGGTTCCTCCTTGTCCTTTTTGAAGAAAGCAGTGACATTTGTTTTCCTGCAGGTTCTCAAGCACCACTCCAAATCACCACAATTATTCAAAGAGAATTGAGTAGCCTCACAATTATATCAGATGGTTTCTTCAGCACTTGTAGATATATTTCATCAGGGTCCATGCACTTGAGTACCTCAGACTCCTCTAGTCTTCTGTCACTAGGACCCTGCCCCATTCAGCAGTCCATGCACGTTTTCACCAGTCTTTCTTTTGTCACCTATATAGTTATAGAAGCCTTTCTTGTTGCCTTTGACGTTCCTTGACAGATTCAATTCCAGTTGGGTATTGGCTTTCCTAACTCTGACTTCATGTTCATTGTTTCTGGCCCCTCCCAGATTTTCTGTCCCTGCTTCTGCCTTCTGTGTGCTTCCTTTTTGTGTTTCAGTTTTGACAGAGCGCCTTGTTCATCCACGTAGGACTCCTGGATTTTTTTTTTCTGACTTCCTACTTGTTGAAATGGGCTACTGTTGAGCTTAAATAACATGGTCCTTGCATATTAACCACCTTGCTCGGATTCCTCTTCTGTCCAGGGCCTTATCCCATGAAACTCTACCAAGCAGATCTTTGAAGTTAGGGAGCTGAAGTCTGTTCTCTCTTGAAGTCCAGCATTGTGATTTTGCTTTTTGCCCTGCTACCTCCTCTCAAGACACTGAACTCTACCATCTCATAGTCACTGCAGACAAGGCTGCCGTGGACCTTCACATTCTCCCTCCTTGTTTGTAAGTATGAGGTCCAGCAGAGTATTTCTTCTCATTGGCTCTTCTACCATTTAGGTTAGAATGTTGCCAGCTGTTAAAATTCTCAGACATTCACATATTCCTTTCAAGAAGCTTATGTAATTGCAGAGACACAGAATGGTAGGGGTTGGAAGGGACCTCTAAAGATCATCTAGTCCACCCTCCCTGCTAAAGCAGGTCCACTGCCATCAGGACACACAGGAACATGTCCAGGTGGGTTTTGAAAACCTTGAGAGAAGAAGACTCCACACCCTCCCTGGGCAGCCTGTGCCAGGGCTCCCTCATCCTCACAGGAAAAAAGTTTTTCTTTACGTTTAAGTGGAACTTTTTGTGTTCCAGCCTTTTCCATTATGTTAGCTTCTAAAGGAGGAAAAGGGGTGGAAATTATTTAATTGATTAATAAGGCTCCTAGCTTGTTAACTAACACCAGGAGAATAAAATCAAATACAATTCTAAAGAAAATATTAATAACAAAGTCAAATCAAGAACATGCTAGAAAACAAAAAGGTCAAATCACTTGATAGTTATATAAACAAAGAATCTTTTTATGATGTACAAAACCTTGCAACTCATCACCGAATATAGAATAGACACACAAAGATTTCTACCTTTATCTTCTTCAAAGACAAAACATTTATACTTGGAGACCAGGCAACATGTTGTGATCATCACCGGAGAAGAGAGGAAAACTTTTTGGTTTCTGTCTTAAGAAACATCTTGTGTGTGAAGTGAGCACTTTTTCACTAGCTGCAAGCCCCACTGATGTCAAGGAGGCTGCATGGATTGGAATCTAATCCCATCAGCAGGACGTAACTATTTCTGTCTAGATTCCACAGGAAAGTTCTAGCACAGAGAGGCTTTCTAAAATATTTTTTATTCCCCTCAAACATAAAATATAGTCACATTCTTACTGAAAAAGTGGATTACAGGCAGGATGAGAGACGTGTTATCATAATTATTTCAACAGTGAATATCAAGAAATTTAATTTCTCACAAGCAATGTCAGTTATAGAATACCATCATTCTAAATTCTTCCTCATTTGCTACACCGATGAGCTGAATTTCCATATGTATGCCTTCATTGCTTTTATTCCATCAACTGTACTTCCCATAATTGAGTAACAGAATTTTTCCTAGACACGATTATGGCAGCAACATTGGTGTCAGTTGGTAGAGACTCATTTGCCTGTTTATGCTCATGTACTCTGTCAAAGATATTCTGCATTTCTTTAAGGCATGATTGTTTGCTATAACAACACAATTGTTCCTCTCAAGTCTAATATTACATCGCTTGGTCATTTATATTTATTTTTAAAAGTGGTATTTGTATAGGTACCCATGACTCCAAAACCAGTCATATCAGTGTTTGCTCATCTGCTTAGCACTAGTGTAAAATGATATTATTGAACAATACCCTACTGACTAGAGGAGTCTTGATAGTCTCCTAAGTTAGCTAGAAATGCAATAAAAGAGCTACTCATGTTTCTTATCTTTTCACCTATACCACTTTCACAAGCTGGTACAAGTAATGAACTGTATAAACTCATTCTTAAAAAATCTATGCAAGCCAAAACTATCTTTCAAGACACAATTTCATATTATAAATAATGTAGAGTACCACTTACATAGCTATAAATAAGTATGAACTATTTGTACCAGTTCTATCATACACTGAAGGACTGCACATAAAAAATAATTATATATCATGTTCTGAAAGGATACATGCATCATACATCTCTGTTTCTTGATGCTCATCCATCTTTCTATAAAAGTTATGCCTTCAACTTGTGAAAATCGGTTCATAATAAAGAGGTATTACTGTATATTACAATATTCCAGGACTAAGGTGGACAGCTGATACAAAGTATGAATATCACAGGGTGTAAAAAGGAGGTTCTACATTGCAGATGTGTGCTGTTCATATGTAATTATCATGCAGGCTAGTTTTTCATAATTCTGTCCCTATCTCTGCCTAAATGATGCAGTGCTTATGAAGATCTTTTTCTAAATGTTATTTTAACTAAAGACTACACTGCAATGCTTTTGAGGAAGGGGAGTCAACATGGATT
>WBNH01011501.1:172370-195208 GCA_013401255.1 Urocolius indicus | reverse complement strand
TCTATAACCTCAGAACAGTGTGTATTTCTATCTGTGGGCAGTTCTTTTGTATATTTTCTCCCTTAATCTTGTCCAAATGCCTTTGCCACAGTCAGAGAAAAAGATGCAGCTACCTGCCAGCGTTAGAAGATACGCAGTGAATAAGTAGACTACTCTGTCTTTCCAGGGAAAGCAAAGCCATTAAAACTGCTTAATTTACTAAAGGCCATGCCAGTGGTCAGGATTGTATCTCTGTATCTGGCTTATCTTACCATTTACTTTACCTTTTTCCCCATGTATTTAGAATTAAGCTTGTGCTCACTGCAGTTGTTTTGTAGGAACCTACTGAAAATAAAGCTGACTTGGCACTATTGGTCAGCATATTAACCACCAAAATTTGTTTTGGCACATAGCTTGCTGTTGGGATATGGAAAACATCGTGTAAGTTTGACTTTGTTTCACTGTACTACTGAATGACTGCCTTTCTTTTTGGTAGGTTTCATTTCAACCAAATTATTTTCTCCAAACTGCTATAGTTTTAAAGTTGCCTTCTTTCTGTTGAAGAAAAAATAAAATGATTAAAAGAAACATTCAAATACAGAATATTTTTTTTAGTGAGATCATATGAAATATATTTTTAATATAGTTCTCTGTGTTATTTTTTTATTTCTTGAATGACGAATTCAGCAGAAGTCGGTTCTAAGACTCTCCTCCCACTCTCTGCATGGTATTGCAGACCGATGCAATCAAACCTGTGGCATTTTATACCCACTTCTCTTTGAAAAAATACAATTAAAGGGCAAATTAAGATACAAGGGAATGGTGTATCAGGCCTTTTGTCTTTAAGGGTGATACCTGTGCACTGCCTATACAATTTAGGCAGGAGTCCAGCAGCATTGATACAGCTGGCCTCTAGAGGCAGTCTTGCTTTTTAGTAGGCTGAGCTACAATAAGGTCTATATGGCCAACCTTATGTGGAGGCTGAAACTGATTACCACAGAGTATTTGGGAATTATAGCCAACATCAGTGTAATTCCTGCTGTTTGCTGCACTGAATAGATTTAGACACAGCCAAGAACATGGCCTGTCATTACTTCCTGACTGGCAATTTCCTATTTATTTGTCTCTTGTATGCCCTCAGAGAGAGCCTAGAGCATATTAAGAACAGATTACCTTTATAAAAATTTACAGGTTCTAAACAAGCTTCTGCCAACAAATTCTATTAATCAGTCCTTATGCCATAAAGCAAAATTCACTGCCTAAGACACGTTTAATTTTTTCTTGTGCTCTTAGGGGACTTGTTTCAACTTCAGGACCTTTGTTTCAAAACAGAAGGTGTGTATGGTGGAAAATGCACCAAATGACTTCGCATGGCATGAAAGAGCTGCATCATCTTGAGCTGCAGACATGCAACTTCACCCTTAAAATGCATGAGTAATTATGTGGCATCATTACATGATCTAACCAGATAATTACATGTGAAATTGAGCATGGTGTCATGTGCTAATGAGATTTGCAGCTACCCTTAAATTCTTGTGTGTATGAACTCATTAAGATGTTTTAAATTTGCTCTTAATAGTAAGAGTTATTAAATTGTCTCACCTAAACTATTTCCATCAGAGTGAAAGTCTACCTTTGCAGAAGTGGAGCACAAGGCCTTTTTGTCATTGATATTTTTAAATCAGAAATTAAATGCAAGTTCTCTCTACTTCCAATGTTGGTCCAGTTATTATGTAAAAAGCTGCCTAGCAATGATCCATTTCTCTTGTGCCAGTGGAAACCAGGAATAAACAGGAGAAATCAGGAAAATTGCTGAGGTCCTGCTACTGTTGTCATGTGTCAATAGGCTGTGTACAGAATGGTAGATAAAGCATGCAATGTACAAGCTGTTTAGTGCTGACATATCAGAGCGGTATACAGATGGTTATCCTACTGCCTCAGGGAGGGAGCAGGAGATAGACCTGCCCCAGTATGGTTATGCTCCTCAGGGTGATAGAGGGCACGTCCAGCAAATCTCAGAAAGCTGCTGCCTATGTTATTTTGGTACACTGTGAAGCCCCAGGGGTGGGTTTGAGTCTAGTTGTTCTGCATAAATCCCCCAGAGAACCTGCAGTGGACCCTGTTTCCTGGTGGCTGGACCCACTTGCAGCAAGTACCAGCTCTCAGGGTCCTTTCCTGCTACAGCAGCCCCCAAGGCATCAATTGTACCACCACTCATGCATAGCATCAGCCCTCCTCCATGCTCCTCCTCCCCCCGTCTTCTGTATGCTCTGCTGTCAAGCATTGGAAAGCAAGAGAAGGTCCACAGCAACAGCAATGGCTGGCCAAGTAACCCGTTTTGCATCCTAGGTAGTATTCCTTGGGATCCCATCATCAGCACCATCTGTAGATACGACTGAGTAGTCCAGGGGAGTAGGCGGAGGGAGTTGTGCCTGACCAAGGAAATTAGAGACATATTAAATACTCATTTACAAAGGAAGGTGAGGTCATACCAGAACATAGCACATAGCCTTTCTTGCAAGTTCATAATACTGACACCTGCTAACATTAAAAAAAAAATACCCCATTAGGAAAATTTTTCACCCTCCTTGTCTCACAAATGTCTTTCCTTTCACTGAAAAGGATATATAAGCACCAAAATCACACTGGCTACAGCAATACTTGGATCAAGCCTAAATGTGAACATAATTGAGAACTTTCTTGAATAAAATTATCTCATTCAGACATACTGGTTCTAGGAAGT
Organism: Urocolius indicus; assembly: GCA_013401255.1. NCBI lineage: Eukaryota > Metazoa > Chordata > Aves > Coliiformes > Coliidae > Urocolius > Urocolius indicus. The sequence continues at coordinate 192,486 of WBNH01011501.1, read as the reverse complement.
CTGGCTAATGCAATCATTACAGAGTCTAGAAGCTGCTTACCTCTACCCCTGATTTGCCTACTGACTTGTTTTATGACTTTAGAAACAACTTTTCTAATTCATCCCCTTCATCTCAAAGATGGATATGATAATGTTTGTTTATTTCAATTAAGTGTTGAGTGTTTTAAAAGGGATTAATTAACTGCCATGAGACAACTTTGAAAGGTACTAATATACAGTGTTCATAATACTGTAATAGCGCTAAAAATAGGAAGGAGGAGGACACTTTAGAAGAAGGCATGGAACTTTAAGCTTAAAAATGATGTAAATAGGAAGGACAGACAACATTTTTAAGAGTGGGAATAGAGAAGCTATTGAACAATCTAGTTCACTCTTGATTAAGATAAGTTAGATTTTGCATATTTATTTATCAGTGAAATATGTGTCTTCTAATTTCTCCTTGGCTGCTAATTTATTCAATTTAGTTGGGGACCGTTTATATCTGTTCTCATAAAATCCCATTCATACCTATCACTATTTCAAATTAATTAGCCTGGCTCAAACTTGGGTATACCTTCTAGAGTTAGTCCTTTTGAGAGAGTCTTACACTGCTAATACATCCTTGGGATCACCTTGCCCCACAAGAGTACTAGATTTGCAGCCTGCTCTCAGCCTGCACGGGTTTTCTTCCAGCACAAATTTGCATTTTGGGGGTTGGAAGTCTGAGTTGATATTCTAAGTGGCCTGAAGTAAATCACTACAATTTCTCTGAAGAGAATTTAAATACGTCAACCCACAATAGCTGAGGCTCTAGCCCTGCCATAATAATTAGGAGCTGCATCAGTTATCAAAAAAGCACAGTCAGAATCTGTAGTTATTTGTGTATTTTTAACCAAATAATTTAGTGCTAAACTAAGTCTTCACACACGACAGCAAATAGGCACTTGAGAGCAAAGTTGATTCTGTCATAAATGTCATTGGTCTTTCTCTGTGAAAACACAAATCTGGGGACCTTTAGGCCACAAGAGCCATCTCTTTCTATGAGTAGTTTGGAAGTAAATTGTGCTCTAAAGGTAGAGTTTGTGAGTACCGGTGTGTGCTAACCAGATATCATTTACATTCATTAATATTTTCTGACATTAAGGCAACTATGTCATCATCTTAACAGGTTCCATCTATAATGAATTGAATCTTGAATTAGTCCAGTTTGTAACAGTCGCAAACACACAGGTAACCTAAAAATCATCAGTATTCTCTGTGCCATTGATCACTTTCACCCCATGTCATCAATAAGTTAATAACAGAACCAAAATGTTCCTGAGGGATGGTTCATCTATCAGTCTTCTTCCATGTATTTGCCTCTGTCATGGTGTTGAACACCTTCTATACAATAGCTCCTTTCTCCACAGAGGAAGCTCCATAGAGGAAGGAGTTATTGCACTCCAAATATCAGCTGATTTTAATTAGACTCTGTAAATCCCCCATACAGCACTTGGTCTCATCTGTACGCAGCTTCCACAGTTTACTTTGGTGGATTTATTACAAATGCAGTATAGTAGTATTTCTGTCTTGGCGCTAAGAGGCTGTTTCTAACATATTGTTCCTAGGGAACTTGTGGTAACATTTTCAAAATCACCTAAGAGCCCAAGTTCTACTTTCAATGGTGAGTGAGGTGCCCATGTCTCCAGTCAAAGCAGCACACAGGCAGTCAGGCAGCCATTTCAGCATAGGCCACAAAGCAGCTACAGCCCAGCATTTTGGCAGTGCAGAAATCTCCCTTCTTTTGGTCATACTGGGCTGCTGAAGAGGAAACTCATGCTCATCGAGCCTTCTGGATATCTCCTACCTCATCTGCATTCATTCAGTATCCCTATGGCAACTACAGCAGTTACTCACTTGAAATAGTCATCTTAGGACAGTGTTATATCATTCCTCCCTTTATGTGATTTAGCAACCGACAATAAAAGAAAACAGTAAAACAGCATCAATGACCCAACAGCTCTATGGAGACAACATAAGAGTACTTAACAGGACTTAACAAGAGAGGGGGAAATAGCCCTTAAATCAGAAATAAACCTCAAAAGTTACATTTAGGGAACGAGAAGCTTTTATTTAGGTCAGTACTTCTAAGGTCGCTAATTTCTAGCATCACTCTCTTGAAAGGGCTTGGCATCTGTGAACTGCAATTCGTTATCAGGGGCTTTAAACGGCAATGAAAATTATACAGTGAAGGGCTCAGCCAGTATTGGGATATGTTTCTCTTCTCCATCTGATTATTGCTTAGAATCCATACCAATGTGGTGCTTTTGGTTTCATTTAGCCATTGCAGAAGCATTATACAGAAGCATTATACTAACTGTGTATCAATAAAGCTTTGATTGGTATCAGGCTGTCTCTATCTATGTCTCTATCTGCAGTCATTCCATGGAAAATGTTTATTAAAATTCTCAAGTCTTCTGGTTTGTAGAGGTGTATGGTATTTCACTTTGAAGATCCATGGCTCACTCCCCACTGTCATCAAACATGAAGTCAGTCAGACCATTTCAAGGCCTCTAAACCACTTTAAATCCAATTTAGTCAAGCCAAGAGATTTTAGTGACGCACAATCCTTACGCTGAACCTTCTTTTATTCTTTGAGAGAAGACATTAAAAAATTCCTACACTTTTGAGATGACTTTCAAGCTAGGTTATTCTATGATTCTGATATTTTAATAGTTTTTTTTACATACAGTTTTTCAAATTGGTCTCACTTGGATTGGCACGTTTGGATTGCACTCACTTGCCCAGCTTTCAATCTGAAAGCTGCAACATGCGAATGTGCAACAGGTCACAGTCAGTGGAAGTTGACAGAGGCTTTTCATATGAAATATTACACAACCTTATGAACATCAAAATTATATGGCAGGAACTATTCTGTTGAGTACTACAGTCACTTTCCCAGGATCAGATCAATATATTTTCTGTCAAAGAACAAAATCTGCTAAAACAACCAGATTTTTTTGCAAGAAAATGTTATTTTTAATACAGCTAACTGTGTAATTCTAGAGCAATACAGACAGGCTTTTTAACATGCTTTCTTGTTGAAGTAAACTGAGGAGGTAACACAGATTTCCCAGTACATTTTCACAAACTCAAACCCATCTTGCAAAAGCTTATGGACATGGTTAACTTTTCATAGAGGTGGATTTATTTCAGTAGGATAGGTCTCTGACTGCAAAGTAAGCACATATAATAAATCTTTTCAAAATCAAGAGTCCAATCATGCAGACAACTAAATAAGCTCACCCCTGCAACTTAGCTAAATCTCATGAGCAAGGGTTGTCTTCACAAATGGCTCTCAAAGTGTAGCCAAACTCTGGGAACATTCTGCATGGGCATAGCTTTTACCTTATTTATCATCAGTGGGTCCAGCCACAGTTGCAGAATCGTTTCTAAAGACTTTTTATGTCTTGACTGCACTTCTTTATGCATACCTCATGTGGAAGTTTCTGAGTTGCTTTCAAGGAGTGTCAAAACCTCTTTCTGAATGCTACAAGACACAAAGATAAAATAAGGGGTTGATATTTCCTTGTTTTTTAAGAAATATGAGTTATCATTTGAAGGATCAATCATCATTCAGTCTTCTTTGTTTGACAGATCTTTATTCCCATTCTCTATCAGTCAATATCCCATTGAAGGTAAAGAGTTAATAATAAAAAATATTTGGTTTCCTATGTTGGAATTTAAAATAATGGCATTATATTGATGGTTGCAATGACTGCAATAGTGTGAAGAAGCAAAATAGATGTTAAATTGGGTCTTTTGTTCTGTTGGAGAAAAGTACTTGAATTATACAAATAATTATTTGAGGCAGGGATCCCTGGATGCTTAATTTAAATCTGGTGCACAGGAACTCAGGATTTTTTAGGTTCTCTATTCTTCTGAAACTTCACACGGGAAAGGTAAGTGGAATTGTGAGCTAAGGATCTCTGCCAAAAGATGTCTTAGATTCTGTTTGTAGATGGTGAGAGGAGATGTGAGGAGAGATGAGCAACCTCCAAACGAAATCCAGTGATTTTAAGTCCAAGGGAAGCCTGTATGTCTCTTCACCACTTACAGAAGGAGTTTAAGGACATCAAGCCTAAACTGAATCCTCACCTAATTTTACTTATTCTAGGTCTCATAATCTCTTGCTTACATATTCAAAGGACCTGATCACTTAACAAAGAGGCAGCTACAACAATCTCCTCATTCACAGGCCCTTTAGTTATGAGCCTGTGCACAGGCTGTTAGTTATTCATAGATCCTCCTTGAAAAATATGCCCAAAGTTTTGCTTTTGTCTCCAAATTAAAGCACATAACTGCATAAAAATGGCTTTGTTTATCCTTTACCTCTTGCAAGAGGCTTAAGATGCCTTCAAGGCTCTCTTCTAACAGATATGAAACACAGAACAGGGCAGTAGCTACAACTTCTGATCTGTCATGGGAGAATTCTCACATAGAGTCAAGACCTGAATTTTCCATGCCCATCTCCACTTTGGCACATAGCTTACATGGACAATGAGGTTCTGAGAAGGTGCCCTCCTGTTTCCTGATGAGCTGTCATCAACTGTATCATTTTTCATCAGGTAAAACCAATATGAATGTGTGTCATTGTCAGTATCTGAACAGCAGCTTGGTCCTCTGGCCATGTGTAAATTTCTCTGATAGGAAGGATCATCTGCCTGAATCCAAGGCTGGCTTTTTCAACTTCTGTGCCAGAAATTTCTTCAGTTTCTTATCTAACATGCAGACTCCCTGGAGGTTAGGAAAGGTATGTTTCCTTTTCTTCTCAGAGGTTGTAGCAGTACTTTCCTTCAGTAATGTCAAGCTCATCTACAGAACATATTTTAGCATACATGTGATGCAGGCCATGGCGTTAAGATCTTCTGCTGGCTCATGCTTCCCCTACTAGGATTACTGCAAGAAAAAGAAGAAACCAAGGTCTGGGCTTTGCACCTTCCAGAGACATCAGGAAAGCCATAGCTCACCTCAAGCATCCTTAGACAGGTTGCATTCATCAGCCAGCACTACACTTTGGTTTCAGCCCTCTTTACAAGTCAGGACAGGTTCTGATAGAGACAACTATCCCTACCCTGAGGATGTAAGCAGTCCTGTGTTTGGTCCTGGAATGACAGCAACAGTGAGTCTTTGTGCTAAATTTTAATTCAAATTCTCTTCAACCATTTATTTTTGCAGAACTGTGAGGCATTAAGTTTTCATTTTCTCCAGCCAAAAGAAAACGTAATATGGCCCTAACAAGTGTCACAAAGAAGCACATGACACAAAAGAAACAGCAAATAATAAAATTATCCTTTTCCCAAACAGAGGGATTTTTGTACTTAGAAGAATTTTTATATTATTCATTGAGTACCATTCATGTACTGCTGAGAACGTATAGCCAGCCCTGGGATAAATATTTTCAGAGCCATTCAAGTGATTTGGAGACTAAGACTTACTGTCAGTAGTTATTAGGTGCTTTTGATGGTGTTACCTGTCCTGTGCAGTCCACAGAGCTCACTATCTAAACCCTTGAGGTCATTAAGAGACTTTCCATCAGGACTGCAAGGTGCTGTAAGTTCTCTTCCAGAAGAGGGAACTTTTCTGGAACAACAGATTCTTTGCACTGCTGTAATGTCTGTACAGGAGATGAGAACCTTGCTAGAACAACATTTCTTTACACTGAGAGAGATCTTTTACTGCGGATAATACGAAGTATTTTTTTAAAGGTGACAGTCACTTCTAAAATGTAAACAACTGAAGAAGTGGCACTGGGGTAACGCTGCACATGCATTTTGTCCTTTCCAGTGAATTCAGAATAAAAACCTACAAAAACAACACCCCAGTTTGATTTAAACTGTTGCAGTGTTCACTCACACCTTAGCCGGGGAAAACTCAAGTAATCTTTGGCAAACCTGAAGTGTACCGTCAAGATTAGGAAGGAAAAAAAAAAGTTACTCACCTTGCTTTCTTCTGTCTACTCAAACTAACACGAATTGGGTCTGCCTTTTGTTATGAAATTGAAGCTTGTGTGGATTCAAGCTGATGAGCACGAGTGCTTGAAAATATCAGAAAATTGTGGTTTAGCAAGAGGAACAGGGAGTGAACAGAGGAGCCATCCTGTTGATTTTGGAAGGAGTGGCAAAAGTTCCACTGACTTCAGCTTGGCATGATCCAGGCCCATTGGGCATAAAACTCCACTTGGCATCTCTTCCATCTTTCACATACGCTACCAACAGGGGTCCTACAGACAAAATTTAATTGATTGTGGCACTCAGACATCAACTAGAAATTGTTTCTTTGCGGCAGAGTTTATGCATTTGTAAAGAGTCAGCATAAATAGGACTATGAGGCACTTGGATGGTACATGAATTGAATAACTGAATTTCACCCTTGGAGAATAAGCAAGGGAGTCTACTTCCTAACTGTTAGTTTTCTGTTACAACATATGATACATGATTGATTTTAAAATATTTGTGAAGGCATGTATGCATTATTGTATAATTCTCATTATAAAGAAAGGTGTTAGTTTCACAGTGCTGGGGAGAGAAATTTTGCATTTATTCAGAGATAAGAAATAACTTTCATGAAATCTCTGGTTGAAACAAAGATGCAGAGGCATCCTTTGGCTTCATCAGTCCCCAGCACCACAACTGTTTCCTAACAAAGCTTAATACAGAGAACAAAGATGAACAGGATCAAGCACCATGTACTGGGAAAAGGTAAATGCTGAAAATGTACTAGCACCTTTGTTGTATTACCTCTGTATCCATGGATAGTAAAAAAATGAGAGCTTCTAAAAGTTAATTCACCTGAAGTGTTAGACCTTCATCTTACTGTCAAGATAAAATACTACTTTACCACACACAAAGGAGTCCCAAAGTGGACTAACATAATTTCCATACTGAAATCTTTTAATGTTGTAGGGTACTATTTCCGTCCTCATTTCACACATACACATATACCTGTTCAGAGTGAAAACTGACTAGGTAGCAATCCACAAAATTTCTATAAGAACACAGGAGTCTTGCAAAAGAAAGCAAGAAGTTCCAGTGATAACTTACATGCTTGGTTACTGCCATAAGAATGCAGGCTACACCTTCAGACCACAGTGTGGGTATGACAACCTGACAAAAATCACACCTCAGACTTACATCGGAGTCCCTGTAAAAGCTTGGAACAAAGCTGGAGAAGAAAAGAAATCAAAATGGTATTTTAAATAATAGTTGGTATTTTAATAAAAACAGCACCAAGACTTCACCAGATGAGTATTTTCTTGGGAAGATGTTGAATGATCTTAACAGGGAAAGTAGCAACTGCACAATTTTCTTGGTGTTACAGATTAGCTAAGATCAAATAACACCCTTGGAGAAAGTGCATTATCATTCATGGTAACAAGAAAATGCCTGGAAGTATTTGGGTCCTTCAATTAAACCTCTGCAGCTGATTACATAAAAATTGCTTTTGAGGAAGGAGTCTATAACTACTACTGGTTCTAACCACAAAGGTGTTCACATATTCTTGATTAAACATGCTACTGAGGTTGTGTTCAGAGTAAGAAGTGATTTTGAAACGTGAAAAGCAATAAAATAAACTAGCAGGAAAAAAAATGGGGGCAATGCCCATCCAAATGCACACAGAATAAAAACCCAAAGCAGAGAAAAGATAGAAAGATAAGTAAAGGTGGTGGAGAAAATGCATTAAACAGAGCATGCCTCATATTTCTACTTGAATGTGTCTTGGAGGACAGGGGTATTCTAACGTTTTCTACAGTGACGGAAGGACTCAGAAGAAAACAAAACACAGCAAGAGCTTTTCCCTCAGAAGAGCAATGCTTATAATCAGAAATCAAAGTTAATACAGAAGCAACACTGACAAATGAAAACCTACAAAAAATCTCTAGCGTAGAGCCACCTACTTCAATAACACAGTTTAGATGTACGGTGGCATCCTTGCACTCTCATTTTCCTAGAAGATACCTTCCTATACCTAACCTGAACACTGAAGGAGGGATTCTCTAGCCATTCTGCTAGTAAGAGCCACGCCAAGTTGACAGCTTCCCAGACACATGCTGTGTCTAACTATTGAATGATTTAGAGGCACTGGCGTTCAAAGGAGCTCAGTCAGGCACCTGTGAAACTAAGATCTTCCAACTAGCACCATTTTGAGGCTATTGCTGCCAGTTCGTTTGGACTGGCAACACATCACTGAGAGAATTCATTGGTGTAAAACATCTCAAACCACTAAACTAGCAGATAAAGTTTCTTGTCCTAACTCCCAATCACACTTTGTAACCAATAGTTTCAGTCCACATTTAATATTTGTGTACATGATATCTTAATAGCATCTTCAACTCATTTTCCTTGACACATTTCATAAACAGGGTAAAACATTCCAGAAATGGGCTTGCTAATTAAATGTTCAAATTCATAGGGATATATGGTGAAACTCATGCTGTTTCTTACACTGAAAGGCACTAACTTAGGAAAAACTGTTGTATTTTGAGCATGGGATGAACCTCACAAACATACTGGGTGAACGTACCTTTTGCATAAGTGAATGTGTCCCTGGCAATAACCTGTATTCATCTTTGAACACTTATCCTATTTCCTTCTGTTTAGCTGTTTCTGCTTGCAAGCTTGTGTGTATAATGAGGCTCTGTAAGTGTATTAACAGGCAGGTGCAACAGTGAAGACCTTATTCGTGATAGTGGGAATTTACTTAGGTCATTGTACCTGCTGAGAAAGTGCTTGCCAACACACATTACAACTCCACAAGCTAGCCTCACTTAATCAGGTTCTGCGTGTATGCAGTTAGAGGCCTCCACAATGAAGCATTTCCATTCCCTGAAAAGGAGAGCTGCATGTGGAATCAAGCAAGCAAACATTTTTACCCATAGAATTTTCCTCTTGCCAGGAAGCTGGTTGAGTTTATTTGCGTTTTGTTTGTTTGCTTGTTTGTTTTTAGAACAATGGCCATGGGGAAATGTGATTTTCCACTTGAACTTTTTTGAGGGGGAGTTTTGGATAGTAAATGCAAACAATTCAATGAAGATAAACATTTTGCTTGGCATATACTGAACAAGAAATATAGAAAATTTCTCATTAAATGTATTCATTTGCAGCACATGCAGGACTACCAGGTAATCAGTCCCAGTCAGCATGGGTTTGTGAAGGTGAGATCCTGTTTAACAAACTTGATCTCCTTCTATGACAGAGTGACCTGCTTGTTGGATGAAGGAAAGGTTGTGGATGTTGTCTACCTTGACTTTAGTACAGTATTTGCCACTGTTTTCCACAGTGTTCTCTTAGAGAAATTTTCTGTACTTGGCTTGGATAGGCATATACTTTCCTGGGTGAAAAACTGGTTAGATGGTTGAGTCCAAAGAGTTGCTGTCAATAGAGTTAAATCCAGGTGGTGGCCAGTCACGAGTGATGCCCCCAGGGCTCAGTACTGGGGCCACTCATGTTTAACATCTTTATTAATTATTTGGATGAGATGATAGTGCACACCTTTATTAAGTTTGCAGATGACATCAAACTGTGTGGAAGTGTCAATCTGCTTGAGGATAGGGAAGCTTTACAGAGAGATCTACATAGGTTGGATGGCTGGGCCTAAGCCAACGTCTTGAATGTCAATAAAGCCAAGTGTTGGGTATCGCACTTGGGCCACAACAACCCCCAGCAGTGCTACAGGCTTGGGGAGGAGTGGCTGGAAAGCTGCCAGGCAGAGAGGGACCTGGGAGTGTTGATTGACAGCTGGCTGAACACTAGCCAGCAGTGTGCCCAGGTGGCCAAGAAGGCCAATGGCATCCTGGCCTGTATCAGAAACAGTGCTGTCAACAGGAGAGAGGGGGGTGATCATTCCCCTGTACTCAGCTTTGGTGAAGAGGCACCTTGAATACTGTATCCAGTTTTGGGCTCCTCTCTACAAGAAGGACATTGAGGTGCTGGAGAGGATACAGAGGTGGGCTACCAAGCTAGTCAAAGATTTGGAGCACGTCTCATATGAGGAATAGCTGAGGGATTTGGGGCTTTTTAGCCTGGAAAAAAGAAGGCTCAGGGGAGAACTTATCATTCTCTGCAACTACCTCAAAGGAAGTTGCAGGGAAGCAGGGGCCAATCTGTTCTCCCTAGTAACAAGTAATAGAATAAGAGGAAACGGCCTCAAGTTGAACCAGGGGAGGCTCAGGCTGGGTATGAGGAGGCTGGACCCAAAAGGTCTCTTCCAGCTGAAACGATTCTATGATTTTATGAAACTGGAAGGTGAAGGGGTTCCTGTCAACTATAATGTGAAAGACTAGGAGGATTTGTCTTTAATGAAATAACACTTCCCGCATTAGTTAACACTCTATGTGGTAAGGAATGGAAACAGAAGAGGCTGCATGGTCACAGCTTCTCCTCCACTCACCTACATGTGCCATTATACCTGCATGTGCAGATGCAAAGGCACTGAGCTCTAAATGATACCAATCTCATCAGAATAGCAGAGCTTACAAAACTACCCTCTGCTGATCGACATAAAGGAGATCTTTTCCAATAGCTTTGACAGGGTTTGGTATATGATCCTTCTTAGAATGTGTGCACACAGCATCACTAACCTTGTGAATAATTTTGTGAGGGCAGTCAGGGAGCGACTTCACTTTTGCTTTGACAAGGCTGCATCTTATTTCATGATTATTCATGAAATAATTCATACACAGAGCGCCTTTAAAAAAAAAAAAATCTTTTCATCTGCTTCCAGCTGACTAAGGAGTTGCACTGGTGCAGGACCAAACCACGAGTATGAATGCACAGGACTAACAGTTCGAGGACAGATTCAGGTATATGACAAGAATGAGAACAAGCCAGAGAATTGAAAGCCATGTGAATATTAAAAAAAGCCCCAATCATGATGAACTGGCTTGGGGGGATCCTTGAACCAGTTCACAGGGTGACCATAGGCATAAGGATGGTTCTGGGTGTATTTTTTGGGGGCTGGGCAAAACTCCATCTCTTGTTTGGCCACCATCTTCCACCGTAGCTTGGAAAGAGCCATTGTTTCTCTTTGTGCAACAATTTTCTACCTATAAAACAGACGTAATAATACCTATTTTCTTACTGTTTGGAAATGAAGTGAACATGTCTCCAGTTTGGAGGCAATACAGAGCATACATGTAAGCACCATGGCTAAAAGAATGGATACAGGGTTTGACTCTAGTCCTGAATCTTAGTTGCTAGTGAACCAGGAGGTTGCTTAGGTAAAGCTGTACACTCCTCTCTATCTTTTCAGCGACTCAAGTCTGCAAGAGCTTGTTGAGTCCTTTTGATTCCCTCACAGTAGACTAAAAGTACTGCCAAATCCCTCTTCAAGGTTGCCGCCAGCCCTTTGTGCTAGCAAGTTTCTATAGAAAGCCCAGTACATATACTTGCACACTGTCATTACTGTCAGCATGCAGAGATATTCCCGCTGTCACTTCAGCTGCTTGAGATACTCATACTATCCCCTGTTCCACCACGGCATCTGCCAGATTTCCCCAAAAATTCTTAGAGACACATTTTGCTGTCTTCACACATTTGGAGAGTGAAGGTTCAGGTCAATTTCTTCGCTTCTCACCATGCTTTTATAACCTGTATATAATGAAACCAGCCTCTGGTGGAGCACTAGGCAAAGAAGAGGAGTTGAGTGAGCGCAGGGGCTTCCACTGCTCTAGAGCTGATGCGCTGATGTGTGAAGCTCCACATGGCACCTTGTTTGGCAGCCAGGTACACTAGCCTGCTTTGCAATGAGTTTCCCATCAGCTCCAATGTGATGTCTTTGTCCCTAAGGGAACACTCGCTCTGTCCCCATTAGCAAACATCACACACGACATTTCATCTTCAGATTATAATGGCTTTGTAGACCTGAAGTATGAATACCTGGAGTATTTTCTTGTTACTGAAGTATGAGGATACCAGCTTTGATGCAGAAGTGCCAGTGAGGGATAAATTTTGTTTGACTTTTGGTACTTTGCATACTCACTTAGAAGCACAATGAAAAAAAAATAAAATCATAAATTTAAACCTATACAAGCTGATGTAGTTATAACAACCAATTCCCTCAAATTTTTACAGTAACAAAGATTTGGGATCCAGCAGTTTCACTGAGAAATCTTAGACCCATCTAGCCATTGCCGTCTGTACAACAAAATACGAGATCGTGGCTTGTAAACTGATGATAGCAGGAGAATATCCCACTGCAGTCAACAAGAGCTCCATCACTGGTTTGTTGGTTTTTTTTTTTTTGTGCTATCAGGACATCACCCACTGATTGTAAAGTTTTGAAGCAAGAAATGTGTCTCAACGCAAAGCTCCGGCTTCAAAAGGAAAATGGAGAAGCAATAGACCTTTCAAGCCACAGTCACTTGTTTCTAGGTAGGTCTTCCTGAAGGAATCAAGAGCACGCACAGGCTTAAACTTACGTGCATGAGCACTTCCCTCAAAGTCAATAGATGAGTATATAAACATTCCTTTGACTGGGATCTAGGTTTGGCTGTAAAGTGCTCTAGTACTTTTCAAAATAAGGTTTTCATTTATGCAGGAAAAGAGGAGTGGAAGCAACATTTATAACTTTTAACTTAATCTGAGTACTGTTGAGCATGCATAACTTGAGTTCTTCTCAGTAGGATTTCAACAGAGTCATAGATTTAAGGTTTCTTTATGAACACCCAGTTCATCACAGACCATAAATCTCACCAGAGATCTCTGCATGCCTTCCACAACTTCCAATTGAAAAAAATGCTGACAGGGCTATGCAAACCACCGATTTTTCATATTGCTGGAAGTTTAAAAAAAAAAAAAAAAAAAGGAAAAAGGGACAACAGATCACTTGTGTTAACCTGGATTGATTATTTTTTCAAAAATTTATGTGGAAGCAAATTGACATTGAAGGCCAGGAAAATATACTGAAAATGCTGTGTTTCAGGGATGAGTATTTTTCAAAATTTGGGGGGTTTTTTTTGTTGAAATGTGAAAACATTTAATTTAGAAAGCATTTGAAAATTTAAACTTTTGCATCTGAATACAGGTACTTGTCCTTCCTCTTCCCTCTAACTTTCTCTCATAAACATAATCCCCCAGACCAGCAATTGACAAAACTCACCATTTGAAAAAAATGGCCTAGTATTATCAAACTGATTTTATAAAACTTAAAATACAGATCAGCTCCACCATTTACATTTTACTAAATTACAACTGAGGAAGGCTGTAACTTTTAGTGATGCAGAGATCTCAACGCAAACAAATGCTCCAGCTAGAGCTGCAGACAGAGTAAGGGCACACCATGGGTGTCTGAGGGCTAAACCAAGCAGGGTTGGCAGATAAGATTCCAGTGCGGAATTTGCCTACTTTATAGAGTAAAATATCTTCATTGCTACAGCCCTGGCATGGGGAAAGCCATTCTCATGGCTGACTTCTGGGAAAAGCCATATTAAGAGGGCATGCAGGAAGGCACATTGTATATTTTTCAAGGGGCTAGTTCTTACAGGCTCGTCTGCCAATGATACCTGCGTTGGAGCAGGCAGGAGCAGAAAGTGCCCTTCTTTTCACCTTCTTCTCCATTTTAACCCAGAGGGGCAGAAACAATGCAATCTTCTGATTTAATTTCCTCTCGTGAGGCCTGTCACCTGGATGCACTGAAGCAGTGCATAGCCTTGCTCCTGCAAGAATATTTATAGTGGGTTGTACTTGTCCAAGACATGAATTGTTCTCTCCTTCCTTTCTTTTTCTTTTTTTTTTTTTATTTCCTTCTGGAAGGTCTCAAGATACATACAGTTTTCTATCCCACCTTACATTATTCTTCAAAGCTGATAATACTAATTCCAAAAGCAATCCTTCAAAAAGGGAAGGCTAGATCTGATCCCCTGCCTCTGGGTTCCACTGGATTGGATGCTTCTTCTCTCTTTGCCAGGAGCTAAGTCAGGAGTCCTTCACTGTGTCCCCACGTGACTACCATCTGAAGGAATAACATTCTGATCTCTGCCTCTTTGAAGCATCTCCCTTGCCAAGATGAACAAGATCACTAATATTAAATCCACAGTGCCCTGTATTTTCTTTAGATATAACAAGAGTCAAATACTGTGCCTTTCACTAGTTTTGACTACTGCATGCTCTTGTTATTTAGGGTCAAATGGTCGCTTGCTTTGTTTACAAATGGTAGCAGCACTGTGAGGCCAAAGAACTATGCTGTGGTCGCAAAATGGACATAACTACAGATGCGGCAGTGGAGCAATGGTATGTGCATCTGGGAAGCTCACCAAGCTGTAAGAATTCGTGCTCTGACCTAATGAGTGCTGCCCTTTCACTTGAGTCCTTGCAAGGACTTGCCACTTGTCAAGCACAGACTCCATGACATCCCCTTCAGTTAAGCAGAGGACTTAGCAAGCTACAAACTCATTGCTCCTCTGTTCTTCTACAGGGAAGTAAACATATATTTGTGAGGTATCTCTGAAGTCTCCGGTGGCATATTGGACATTGGAAGAGGATACTAGAACAGAGTTGTAGTTTATTTAAAGCACCATGAACATTTATAGAAAAGGGAAACCAAGCACACAAACAAATAGATGTTTGAATAATACTAGAAACAGAGATAGGAAAGAGGCCCTTGAGTGGAGGAAGAAGAAAGCTGCTTGATAGCACTAAAATGCAATAAGGGGCAAACAATCTAAAAATGAAAAATGAATTCCAATTACATTTTATGCTTAAAGCAGTTAAGTGTTATTGCAGTTTACGCAAGAGTTAAAGCAGATAACTGTAAAAATCAAAAGTGTGGGGTTGAGGGAAAGCTGCTGTCCTTTGGTCAAGCTGTTAACAGAGACTTTGACAGCAAGTCTAAAGGAATCCCAAGTTACTGCAGGTAGATGATAGACCCATTGCTCTATTGTGTGTCGCTGGCTGTGGAACCTGATTTGCATGCACTAGGCTAGCTCAGTGGGCTACATAACATTGGGTGGGCAGGTCTGAGCTGATTTATCTACCTTTTTAATGCAGTGTACTTGTATAGGACAAGGAGAATCTACTGAGTTTAAAGATTAGGAGACAATTGCTTAAGTATTGTAGGCATCATATATTTCAGATACACTAATGTGTTGTTAACATGTGTATTAGTTTAACATATACCTAAATGTCTTGTAGAATCAGAAGGACTTTTTACAGCGTAATAGGCTCAATTGGATCTGAATGCTCTGGATGACCTATTACTCAATTCTTCTGAAATGGGAAAAAATGATAAATAATTCTTCAAGGTGTAGTACTACTACTCTGAAAATGAGACGTGCTACGAAAGAGACATCTCAGAGCAATGGAGAAATGTACAAAGAAATGTACCGCATGTCAGAAACTCAGATTTTATTCCTGATTTTGCTGCTGCTATAACATGAAACTCCTGGCAAGTCCTTTCACTTGTCCCACTTCCTACTCTCTTGCCTAACTTGACAAATTAAACTGCTAGCAGCTTAGGCCAGAGGTTGATTGTAGAATCTCATGCTCTTAGCAGCTGGTTCTGTTTGAGGTTTGCAGTTTTCACTGTTCCTCTAGTAAAAAAAAGGCATAGAAAATAAGAAAATATATAATAGAAGACAGTGAGAACAGAACACACAAATATAGAAAGAGAATGTTCAGAAGCAGCATCTGAAAATTACAAAGAAGGTAGTATCTTCATTATTTTGATGTGAAATAACAGGAGGGATAGGAGCAAAGAAAAACAGTCAAAAGTTTAACTGTGCCCTATTACAGAGAAACCAATAGAGCAAGTTGGTCCTTTCTTTGATTTCTACAAACTTTTGTTGAGTTCTCAAGAAACTGAAAGTGTTCCTAAAAGGGGTTGAGGTGGGAACAGTAACTTCCTAAAAGTGTAGTTCTTCAAGAACTGCTGTCCTGCACCAATCCTGTGGCTATTCCTACTTTAAAGTGGATATTCTGCAGTGTTAGTTCAGATAAAATGTCTCCTCCCTTCAGTGCTTGCACATAAATTGCTATTAATGTTACCATGTTATACAAGTGCATTGGGGAGGAAAATAGGCCCACTAATGCCTTGTCCTGCTCCAGTGTTTTTTAACCTGGAGGATGCCACGCTATTCCATAGACTGTGGGTGGACACAAGCCACAGGGAAAAAAAAGAAACAGAGGTGGGACAGGCTCCATAAGGCAGCATCTGCCTCACCCTTTCTTCCCCGTGCTTCTCCCCAGGCTGTGTGCAAAGCTTAACGCAGATAAAGCATATGCTCCCTGAGTTGCCTTATGGCCTTCCTTCTCTGCTCACATGACAACCGTCACTTGTAGTCAGCCATGGTAGCAGCTCAAAGGGATCCAGGGCCTGCAGGCTCAAGCTGCAGCTGGCTAGTCCAAGCCTCCTTTTTATTATCTGAATACGTTTAAAATGGCCATGGAATTACATGTCTATCCGAGCCTGGGAGAGCTACCAGTGGTCAGCTCGGTTCCACGGGCAGCAGGTAGCTTCTGCCCTGGCCAGGTGGAGGAGCAGAGAAAATGGTAATCAAGGACTAAATTCAGTGTGTCGTCCCCCCCCCACCGACCCACAATGTTGGTGAGCTCCAGGGTAGGTCCCAAAGGCAAGGAATAGAACAAATCCTGATTACTATTATTTATACCACTGCTACTCTTTTTTCTATTGTGATTAAATAACAATAAAGCAAAGAGCTGTATTTTCCCCCCTTTTGACAGAGCGTAGACACATAGCTACTTGTGTCTTTTATGTTGTGCTGTGGATTAATTAACAGGGTACACGTGGCTGGGAGGGACACACTCCACTGTCAGTTAAGTGCAAACCAGGCACAGATGAACTTGACCAAATGCCACAAATGTGCAACTTCGAAGCCCCAAAGCTGCTGCACATGCAACTGAGCAAACTGCTTTATCTGTGCTGAGCTGCACTGGCTCCAGTATGGTGCTGGCTGTACCCAGGAGTACACATGAACGCTCCACAAGGTAGGGTCAGGGTATCATTCTTTTAAAAACTAACACCAATTATGCAGAAGTGACAGAAAAGTGCCACCTGACAATATAAGCTTCTGCAGAAAAATCTAGAAATGCAGCTTGTGCAGAGTTTTGAAACAACTAACAGCCAGCAAGCAATTTTAAAAATTTCAAGGCTTACTGTCCCTTGAAAAATTCTGCACAGACTCCAGCTAGCACCTTATAATTCTTGATAGCAGTGACTGACTGAAGTCACAAATATCTCCAAGCGGGCATGCAAAGAGATTAATTTGCTTAAAATCAAACCTAGGGAAATGGAAACTGGGAAACAGAAACCATCCTCTTCCTCTCTCCCTCATGACCACATTACTTGCAGAAGGTCTTGGATTGGTAGCCCAAGAAAATAAAGTCCTCTCTTTTACCATGGACACAATAAATCAAAGGCATTTTATTTTCTGAGCATACCTTAGCTTACTCATCTCTCTAAAGTGGGACAAAATACTTCTGCCTTCTACACGCCTCGCAACTCAGGAAGCCATTTGTAACTGTACAAAGTGGACACAAGCCATGATTGTTCTGTGTAGTAGCACTGTGTATCTATATTGTAAAGCTGTAAACAACTACATTGCATGGAAGGTGCCTCTATATCAACCTCTTTTCTGAAATGGCCAGTAAAAGCATTGAGTGTAATAGAGTCCTGTTAACAACACAATGAAGCATCCTTTAAAATGAACTTGATTTATATTACCAAGCCTCTTTATCAGTTATATTGAACAGTAATTAATCTGCTTTGGCAAGATTTTCGCAAGGAAGAGGTACAAGAGGCTCTATGGCATACTAATATTAATATGGGTAAAAGAATCCAAGAAATAAGGCACTAATACTAAGTGAGAAACTACACCATATAAGTTTTAACTGTCTGGCTTTGGTCTCATACTCATAGGCGCAACTGCTTATGCTTACTGAAAAGATGCTTCTAACTTACAACTGCAAAGCACTTCATAATCTAGAAACAATAGGAGCAAGTTCTGCCTAAAAATTAGTCCAACCTTTTCATACGTGACCGATGAAATCTGTGTGCCTTCACTTGCTAGTGTCCCAACCTGTGGCACCTGCCATGCACCTGACTTCAGCGGATGGAGGGTCAGCTCTGCTTTCTTAGCACTGAAAATGAAAACATTAGGTAGAATGCACTACTTACAGAATGTGTTTATCCTGTGGTTTTTATACTAGCCACGCATTGACCAACTAACCCCTGCTCACAACAAGCAAGATGGTGGGGCATTTAGAATACTTTTTGCACATCTTCACAAAAATGTGCTGGGTAATTTAAAATGGGACACAGATACAATTTGGTTTTCTAAAATCAGTTTGTACTTGACTCCACCATTTTATTCAGGCATAAGAAATATAATTTCAAAGATTATTAACATACTTCTGCCATAAAGAAAAGAAGGGAGGGGAGAGAATGAAAGAAAGCAATGGGGAGATGCTGGAGTCAGCTGTACTACCATGGAAAAAAAAGCTCAGAAAGGAGAACATACAGAATAAATCCTGCAACATCACTGCAGTGTTAGATATGTTGTGAAGCAGAAACATTGCTCTTTTATTGGGGGGAAAAAAAAAGTGCACTTCAGTTTCCATTGTTGTTGCAACGATTGCTGACCTTTTTTTTTTTTAATATGCAGTTGCTGACTGGGAGTGAAGAGTCCTACTTGGAGACAATGCCACACAAAAATTAGCGTTTCCAAACTGCAAGAATAAATGCTGCATGTTTTTCTCCTTAGAAAACATATCCAGACTCTTGCAAACATTAACACTTTGGGCCTGTGTACACAGTATATGCTTCCACGTTGTGTTTGACCCCTGCAGGAAAAAGGAGCTTTTCCAAAAAAAGTTAGGCTACATTTCTGCAGGGCTTGTCAGACACGCGTCAGCACAAATCACCACGCAGTTACCCAAAAGCTGCTGGCCTCACACTGTCGCTTTGTCCCTAGCAACCTGAGAGTCACACAAATTCTCAGATGAACTTCACATCCATGTGGCGGGTAACGCACGCGAGGTGCAGGGCAGAGAAACGGGCACGACGCGAAGGGTGGCACGGACGCAAGCGTTATACTTTACTAGTTGTGCTCAACGAGCGCCCGCTGTCTCTATGGAAAGCTGATGCGAAGGCTGCCGTGCTGTCGATGCTCGGCCGGTAAGGGCCTCTCTGCCACGTCTGGGCGAGGATTACTGACGGCAGCGGGCACCACCCGGTGCTCCGCTACATCCTCCTGCAGCGCCGCTGCCTGGAACCCTTTCTCCGGGTCAGGGGCCGACCGCTGGCCTCGGCCCGACTGCCCGGCTCCCCTCGGGCCGCGGGGCCGGCTTCCCGTGTTTACTCCCTCAGCAGGGGCTGTGCGGATGCAGGGCTGCCTCCCTCAACTTCTCCGCTCGCCGTCTTTTGGCCTCTGTATGAAACCCTCCCGACTCGACAGAGCAAGTTACCGAGGGGCTGAGCGGGGGTCCGCCGGGGCCGTGCCCGCAGCTCGCACTCCGCCGCGGCCGTTACCCCGCAGCGCTGCCCAGGGCAGGCGTAGTTTACTCTCGCAGCCCTTCACCGGGCGACCAAAGGACAGCGGCTACCGGCGCTGTGGCCGGCACGGCTTCGCGCTCCCCTCGGCACCGGGGGCTGGCGGCTGGTGGCCCCCGGCCCCTACCCCGCTCTGCCAATACTGCTGGCTCCTCAAACACTCTGAAGAGCAACCCGACGATCTTTGTGTGTATGTGTGTGTACGTATGTGTGGTGTGTGCGGGGAGTGTGTGCGCCAGCGGCTCCCTCGCGGGCCGCGGGTGTAACAGCGCCTCTGAATGGTTGGCTAACCCGTCCCTCAACGCGCCGGCCAATGGCGAGCCTCCTTATATCCCGGGGAGTGTTGTGGCTCTGCCCGGGTTGCATGGCTCTGTGTAGAGCCGCGTTCCGCGGGCGCTGAGGCGGAGGGTCTCCGCTGAGCGCCGCGCCTCGTTCCGGCCCAGCGGCGCCCTGCCCGCCCGCCCGCCCGCCCGTGGCCATGGCTCTGCGTGTGCGCCGCCGGCTGCCGCTGTCCCCCCTGCTGCTGCTGCTGCTGCTGCTGCTGGCAGCCGGCGGGCTGCGGGCGGCGGAGCGGAGCGGCGGCGGCGGCGGCGGC
>WBNH01011501.1:151720-172068 GCA_013401255.1 Urocolius indicus | reverse complement strand
CCGCCCACCGGCCTCGCCGAGGTGAGTGCGCACCGCCCGCCGCCCCTCACTGGGCGGCAGGGAGACGGGCAGCGGCAGGTAGGTAGCGGTGTGCCCTCGCCCCACACTTTCCCCTCCGCGCCCCACCGTTGGGGCAGCCCCCTGGGCCCTCTCCGCGGCGTCGGCAGCCGGGAGGGAGGCGCGGAGCTTTCCCTGCGCGGTGGCTGCCGCGGCTCCCAGTCACTTTTCCTGGCTCTTGTCAGCCGTGCCTTCGTTTGAAAGTTTGGGCAGGGGAGGACGAGTGGATTGGTGCCGCCAGCCCTCCGCTCGGCCGGGAGGGCAGGGGTGACCGGGGGTATTTCACCGGGGAGGCGGGGGACGAGGTGAATTACAATACAGCGCAGTGCATTTTAAAAACCCAACAAACCCCGAAGAAGCGGGCGGCAGGGGTAGGCCAGCCAGTGCCAGGCTGCCTTTGAAAGCAGGCACCTCTCGCCGCCACAGAGAGAGGCGAGAGCAGCGGCAGCCGTGGCGGAGGGAGGAAGGGGAAGGAGGGCGAGGAGGAGGGATAGCCATCGGCTGCAGTTCGGTGTGTACCTCCGGGGGGGACTTGACAGAGAAATCGCGGCAGGCAGAAACGAAACTTCATCCCGAGGGGCGGCGCGGCGCGGGGGAGAGTGCGCGGATCGGTATCGGCTGTCGCCGGCCTGGGGGGCTCCGCGCCGCCGCCGGGAGAAAGGCAGCGGGGATAGGGGGGGTTGGAGGGGGGCGGCATATGAAAGCAGAGAGGGCGAGGGAGCCGATCCGGCGACAGCACGGGGCGGGGGGTTGGGGTGGAAGGAAAAACCCCATCGCCGACCCCGACAACAACAGCGGCCGGGCTCGGCCGGAGAGTTGGGCTCTGCGTTTTCCGGTAGT
The DNA here is from genome assembly GCA_013401255.1 of Urocolius indicus. Classification (NCBI taxonomy): domain Eukaryota; kingdom Metazoa; phylum Chordata; class Aves; order Coliiformes; family Coliidae; genus Urocolius; species Urocolius indicus. Next base: position 171,171 of record WBNH01011501.1, on the reverse strand, counting down.
CATCGCCGATGCACCCGGGGCGGCGGCGGCGGTGGCCCCGGTGGGCAGCGCGGGGGGGAGGAGACGGGCGGCCCTGGCGGAGTTTTGCGTGGATGTGATATTATGTTGTGTCAGTAAGTTTAAGGTGGAGAGGGAGAAAGGGAGGCGGGCGGGGGCTGAGGGGAGGCAGCGGCAGGCCTCGGCCGCGCGAAGTCCTATTTCTGAAGGTAAGTTGTGACATTGGGTGGTCGCGATGACAGAAAACTTGGCGAGGGGCGCCCCGGGGAGGGGGCAGCCGCCTCGGGAGAGCCTCTCTCCGCCGCCGGGAGCCGGATGGGTGCTCGGCTGTTATTTGCTGCTGCGAGATCGGGTCGCTGGTAAATTACAGAAAGCNCCGCCAGTCGCTTCGCTCTTCCTCCTCTCGGGTTTATTTGCAATGTATGAAACTTGCATGGCTGTGAGGAGAGCCGATCCAGTGTAGGTTTGCGAGGAGGAGGAGGACGGGGAAGGGAGGCAATCGCGTTAATTTCGGGCGCCGCACGGCAGCAGGTTTGCGTTAGAAATATCGGTGGCAGCCCGCCGCCGCTGAATGAGGAAGGTAAAACGAAGCGATGCGAGAGCCGCCGAGGCGACATGTACGGCGGCGGGGCGAGAGGCACCGGCAGGCGGCTGCCCGCCCCTTCCCTGCCTGCTTGCCTGCCTGCCTGCCTCCTCCCGCCCGTGCCCGGGTCTCCCCCGCTCGCCGCCAGCCGAGCCAGGGGGCTGCGGGGCTTTAACCGTGTGCGGGGCGGTTTCGCCACTTTTTCTGGGGGAGGCCCGCGGTTAAAAGTTTTTTTTCCGGAGGTGAGTGTGTGCGGGGAGGCCGGGGCGCCGCCAGGCCGGCGGTGGTCACTCGGGCCTGGGGCGCCGAAACCATTGCCCGTCCTGCTGGTGACACGTCCAAGTCCTGCAGCCCGACGGGCCGGCGGAGGGGCCCAGCCCCGGCCGCCGGGGCAGGGACGGGGTGCCCGTCTCCATGTGGCTCTCTCGGCGACGGCAGCACCTCCTCTCCGGTGGCGGCGGCAGCAGCGGGATCATCGCCCGGGCCCGCGGGGAGGAGGAGGGTAACAGCAGGGAGGTGTTTGCTGCCAGCCTGCCTCGCCAGATCCCGCCGGGGACGGCAGCTGGCAGGGCCGAGAAGCCCCCCGCGCCCCCTCCCCGCGCCGCCGCCCCTTCCCTGCCCGCCCTCCCGCTCCCAAAGGTGTTGTGCAGACTTTTCCCCCGGGAGGGTGAGATTTATGCGCTGCATTATTGCTCCTCTCCTCCCCCCTCAAAGCAAGATGGACTCTCTCTTCTCTCTCTCTCTCTCTCTCTCACTCTCACACTCTCTCGCTCTCTCTTTCTCTTCCCCCCCCCCCCCCCGTTTTGTCAGCCTTCAAGATCGACATTTTGTAACTAAGATGCAAACTTGATGGTGACTGGGGGCGGGGAAGGTTGGGGGCGCGGGAGGGAGACGCGAAAACCTTGGGTCACGGCGGTCTTTCTCCATATTTAATACCTTTTCTTTCCACCCCACCCCAGAGCCTGAATTCCGGTGGCCCTTCACTTTGTACGGACGGGGGTGGGCGGCGAGCGGGCGGTGGCCTCAAACGCCGCTCCCTCCGCGGCAGCCGGGGGTCTCGCAGCTCTCCCCGCGGGCCGCGGCGGCGGAGGGGCGGGCTGGGCGGCCGCAGGACTCCGGGCGGCTCGGCTGGGCTCTGCCGGGGCGAGAACGGGCATTACCTGAAACTGTCTTACAGCCTTGCAGCCTTCCGTCCGTTCCTCTGTCTGTTTCTCTGTCTGTCTCTCCGGGTGAATCTCCTACCTGCAGCCTGGTGGCTTCTTCTTCTTCTTGTTAATATTGCGTTGTTTTGGCTTATCCACGCACGGGGATTGATCGCTCACTTGTGTAAGTTCCCGGGGGTTATTGTTATGTATGTCGGCTCGCAGATTGTGGTCAACTTTCTGCCTTTTATTTTGATAATGTGTGCGCATTTCTCTGTGTGTGCATGTACATAATTACATGATGAATCCCCGTGTGTGTATGTATGTCTCTGTGTATGCATAAACATGCATCGATGTGTGTGGAGGAAAAATAACCCACGCTGCTGATGCACCATCTGATGATTTTCTCCATTTGCCCAGTCCTAATGCCCTTTAAAGATAAGGTGCATCTTTTGTTTGCTCCTTATGGTTTCCTGCCACTGTCATCTTGTTTTAATGACTACTTATCTGGGATGAGGAGGAGCCAAGTTTCAAGTTTTGGGATCTTGCCTCTGGTTGGCTTTGTGGTGAGTCGCAATATTGTAAAATCATGGTGTGCTGATGATGTGCTTTTTATTTGATACTTTATAGGTCACTATCACATGACAAAGGCTTTGAGACAGCTTCATCTTCATCTGTCTGTAATTTCCATTTGCCTTCCTGGGCAAGTATGTAAACTGTATGCATGGAATAAGAACTCAGTTGTTAATGTGATAGAGCTCCTCGTGCCGCCACTTTTTAGGTGGAAGACACTTGTTCAGGTTTTAGCGCCTCAGAAAACATGTCTTCTCTGGGTGCTCATAGCAACTGCTAGATTACAAAGTTTCTAGGTCGGATTGGGTCTGAACAACCTGAGAATTAAGATTGTGCATATGCAAATCTCTACTCACTTTTTTGCTTAAACCTTGTTTTGTTAGGATAATCAGCTGATTGACTTAGGACAAAAGTTTTAAACCAAAGTAACATTAGAATATGCACAGTGCAACACACAGATGGAAAATGTAATGGGAACATAAGGTCCATTTAAAATTCAGTGGTAGGAGAACTATGAAAATATAAACAGGCTAGGTAATTAGAAATCTCTGGAGGTCAGCAATCAATGGGAAGTTTTGCAGAAGTGTAATACTACTGCAACAGGAGTTGGTTCAGTTTTGTCATGTAAACTGAGAGCTAAGTAGAGTTCCATCTATGCTCTATGTTACTGTTTTTCTTTGGGCATTGATTAATGTAGGTACCTATCAATTTGAAAGATGAATTTTAGTGAGTAATTCTTCAGCTTTCAGGTATACAACTTTTTTTGGTTTTTTTTTTTCTCTGTATGGCAAGAAAAGTTTTGACACCTCTTGAAAGGATTGATGTATCTTTAACTGAAGTAGTAGTAGTTACAGGAAGAGATTCTAAATTTGTGGGGTCACATTAATGGATGATATGAGTGGCACTTAGGGTGCTTCTCATACAATTGCTGTGGTGGCACCAAATTGCATTAGGCCCCGTATGGGGAAGTGGGAGGTGGTATTTTTTTATGATACTATTGTGCACGTAATTTAAAAACAAGACAAGATACGTATTTGGGGTTAGCTTAGTACTCATAAATGTGATTGATTAATAACATACTCTTGACCTTTTCCAGACAGTGTATAGCAGATGTAGGGTAAGTGATGGTCCCAAATACGCTGGCTTGGAGAGGGCTGTTGAGAGCAGCTGTACTAATGTGATATGACCACAAAACTAGTCTTAAGGCTGGGATAGCCTCTGTGTGGAGATGGTTTGAGGAGAGGATTCTGCCTGTTCCCCAGTTCCTGTGGCATCGCACAAAAATGTCTTTTTTTTTTGGATTTTGTGGGCAGTGAGGTTGGTATTTGTATATGTTGGTATGTGTACATGTACCAAATGAAATAACTGAAATTCTTTGACAGACTAGTTGAACAGGAGGATATTGCTTTCAGTTTTACAGCGTTGCTGACAAGGATCATGTTCAGTGTAGAGTAATTGGTGCAACAGTTTTTACAAAGTAAGAATGTATTGGGAAAATAAAAAACTGGCAGACAGACTTCAAACTGTTGTTCAGAGCTGAATACAAATGCACTGATTTCTGAACTTAATTTTCTGTGTTTTCAGGTAAGAATCAGATTAAAGTGCTGTAAGTGCCAAGGACTTTTTCTTTATTTGGATTAATAGTAAAGTGTACTGAAAAAGAGCAGCTCATGGACCTTGCTTTGGGTAGTATCTTCAGTCATTATCTGGTTTTAGTTTTATACAGGGAAGTCTTTTGAATGCATGGACTTTTGATGCCTCAGGTGGAGTGGTGACCATAATCTACCCACAACTTTAGGAAGAGTAGACTTCAATTTTGTGCATAGTGCTAAATGGAGGTCTTTACCTGGTGTTGAACTGGCATGAACAAATTACAGAGAAAAGAAAGATAAGGTATCTTCTTGACAAAAGAGCATTATAGAAGCTTTAGACGAAGTGGAGAAATAAATTTCCTCATAGTTTAAAGAAAAGGCAATAAAAATGATGTTCCAAGTAAAGGGGAGAATAGAGATTTCATTAGATTTGTCTGTGACTAGAAACTTCATTTATTTTGGAGAGCTTTTATTTTGGTAAAAGGGAAGAATATATTTTATTACACAGTTGTCGGTAAAGTAACTGTTCATGAATGGAGTTTAGTAATTCAGTCTTGATGCACAGAAAAAAGGCACCTGGGTTCTGGTCTTGGTTAACAGGCTTCAGGTAGAGTGCTGGTGTGTCACAAGCTGAAAGTGGGGTAGCTGCTTAGCAAGGGACATTGTGAATGCTTCAAAAATTGGCCCATGATCTCAAACATTTGCATACCACTGTCCTCCTTGGCACAGAAAGCTGATAAACCATTTCAAGCAGACACATGATTTATCAGAAATGTAGCTGGTTTCTCTGTTGAAGTAAACTCAAAATATTTAGGAAACTTGCCCCTAGTGCTCTTGAGTCTTTTGAGGGCTACTTGCCATAAATTCGTCACCTGCAAAACTTCCATAGGTTTCAGCAGGAGGTTTATTTAGGAAAGGAGTGTAGGAGTGATGGTGAGAGGAATTTGGCCATGTTTATTTTCTCATTCAAGGAGGAAAACCTTTCTCTTTCATAGCCATTGTGGGAATAATTAAATATCAGTTTTCCACATAAAATATTAGAGGTAATTGTGCAGTGATTTTTGTAGCTTTTTTTCCTTAATACACTTTGTTCATAAATTAGTGGTTCCATAGCTTGCGATCCTGTAAGGATGTGAATATCTTTAAGCGTATGACAAGCCTTCTTAAATTCACTGATATAATTGCTCATGTTCAGAGCTTAAAGTTACTCCAGGTTGCTGCCGCTTGTGGTCTGCAAGCTGAGGATGGGCAACGTGTCTGAAGCTCAGGCAACATGGCAATTAGGCAGAGAGCATAGAGCTGACAGCAGAGTGATACAAAGAGAAGAGATTTTGACCAAGCGAGCTGGGGAGAGTTACTCTTCCGCTGTGCATATTGGTGAAGGAAGGTACAGGTGAGGTGGACAAGACCTGTGGTGTGCAAGGCTCTTCTGTTATGTGAAAGCTGTAAACACATCTGCAGTGAAATCTGGGCACCAATGAGGTGAAATGCTGCCTCTCTTTTGACAGTACATGGCACGTGCATTGTTCAGGCCTCTCTCTTTGAAGCTGGCTTCTTAGTGGAAGAAGATGCTGTAAATTACAGTTGGAACTGAAATAAAACTCTGACTTTAATTTCTGAGTGTGCTGCAGCGTGCTTCTGTCTGCTGTGGCAAGTGATGTAGTAAAAACCAGGGGCCACTCTCCAGATTTTGGACCCAGGTTGAACTTCCTGTACCCTGCCATGAGGGCAGCCCTTTGCTACCTGCAAATGGAGCCTAAGGATACTTCCCTGTATCATTAAATCATATGATGCCCATATATTGGGAACCAAGCTGGTTTTAAATCAGTTTGGATACTGTTTTACCTTTATGTAACCTTAATAATTGATGTTTTCTTTATTGCTTTGGAGTCCGTAAAGATGCTTTGAAATAAGTCATGTATTTCAAAATATTCTTGAGAAGAACCAAGAAAAAGTCAGCTTTCTGACTTTTGTAGTATTATTAATTTATTTATTTTCATTCTGCTGTGTTTACTCCCCTTTTCCTGATGTATCATGGTCAGAAGCTTTTTCATTTTACACCAAAAGACTATTAGGACTTCCTTTTTTAAAAAAAAAAAAGAAAAAAGAAAAACAAAAATTAAGATCACTAATGATACAGTGTTTCTGTCTGAGAGCAATGTAGTGAGCCTGGTAGTAGTGGACATGGCAATTTCACAAAAGGCTCCAACTGCTGTCACTGTTCCTGACAGTTTCAGAAGCAGTAACATCTGAACCAGCGTAAGGATTACTCCCACTTTAAGAGTAGCGTGTTGGGCTGCTGTTGGATTACATTGCTTGGAAAAAAATAAACTACATGTTACTGTCTCAGTAAAATTGATATATTTAATATTGGCCAGTTGTAGGCATTGCCTTATTCATATGTGTATATCCTGTAAAGGTACATAAGCGTCCTGTACTACTATTGGACTAGATCTCTAGAGGTCCCTTCCAACTCTGCCATTCTATGATTCTATAATACTGTAATCATACACCTCAAAAGAAGGAACAGTAATTTTTTATCTCTGTTTCAGGCATCTGAGATACAAAGCAGTGAAGGAGCATAGGCTTGGATGCAGTCATTTTAGCAGGTTACTGTTAGCAGGAAATGGAATCAAATCCACATCTGACTCTTTAATTTTTTTCGTCCTTTCCTTTGGTGTATGCTACCACTCTGAAGCATTCCTAGTAAATGCCTGTCCTGACATGTCAATAGTCTCACTGCTGTGAGACTTCTGTGCCAGGTGGGCATCTTTTGCTAATAGTCAACTTTCGTTCATAATGCTACTTCAAACAAAAAGACCAACAAATCACCTTCAGAACAGTGTGAAGTTACAGACTTTCAATTCAGTTAGATTCATTGACAAGAGAGTCTAAAGTAGTAGGAGAGCTTACTTAAGAGCTTTTGCCACTGAAGGTGGTATTTAAGCTGCTGTGTATATTACAAAATTTATGATATCACACTATTTTATGCTAACTTCCATGTATTAACTTCATAAAGTAAGATTTGGGGTTTTGTGGCAAGGTTTTTAAAATATGCATTGGTGTGAAATAGTTTTACAGTTGAATTATTTGTCATATTCATAATCTTAATGCAAAATTCCAGGTAACTTTCTTATAAAACATGTAATTGACAGAAGTAGTTACTTTGACACTGTGGCAGTATTGTGATAAATAGGTTACTTTTCTATTTTGAACTTCTATTTCTGAACCTGCCAAATACGTTTCATCCTGTAAGATTTTTCAGATTTGCTCATCACTATTGTTTTGTGAGATTTGGTTTTAAAATAGGAGTTGTATTTGAAGAGGAAAGCATACTTAATGCTTGAGTGTAGACTTAATTGTAGTAATTCTTACAGTGATAACAGCATTTTATTATTTTTAATATTTATAAACTTGATTATGTAAAAGATGAGTCAACAAAGAGGAGAAGCTTGGTTTTGACACTTTCCAGTGTTCATGCCTTCTCCTTTATAGCACACAAATGCATAATGTAATAGCAAGTCCTTATGAGCATGGACAATTCAGCATGTGAAAAGAAACTAGCTTCAGGCATATCCGAGTACAAAGGATGCTAGTACAACAAAATTTCAATTTTTAGTGAGGGGAAGGAAAGTTAACAGGATTTTCTGAGACTAAGTGAAGAAAATCAGTTGCTTAAGAAGCATGGAATTTTTATTGTCAGAAATCTTTCGTGTGTGTTCTGATACAAGATTTTATAAAATGGAGCAATTGCTGAAAATAAGCAGCATTTTATTGACCCTTCATGTCGTAGAGAAAGTAATTCAGTGGACTTGTACAACGTGGGATCTATGGAACTTGATTCAAGTGGAAGTTCTCCTGACAGGAAGCTTAAGAGTCCTGTCTATGTTTTCTCTTGCTGAGAGGAAGTGGGAGGGTGCATCTTCCCTCTGCCTGTTTTGATGGCTTTTGTCTATTTTTTTTATTAGTATTTTTTTCTTTTTGAAAGGCAACATATATGTAGCAAATCATTGAGGGATTTGCTTTGAAAAAATTGTGAAACCACACTAACTGCATGCCCAGCTGTAGGGTTACACTTCTCTTGTGTAGGTGTAGCAACAGGAAGATTTCTGCTGTCTGTGCTCTCAGGAGGGGCTTCGTCCTGCTCTTCTGAAACCCATAGTTCTCTGTGGTGGATATGTCTCTGAGTGCATATGTCAAAGGCCTGGTCCTTGGTACTGCTGATGAGAGCTGAACTGATCTGTTGCAGGATTCAAGTGAGGAAAGCTTAAACATGGTCCTGGGTCTCTGATAGGCTGTGTCATGGATTGTTCGCTATGCTGTACTGCTGAGTGTGTTGGCACTGCTGTTGGGTTGATGGTTTTGAACCTTTCAGTTCTTTCCCCAGTATGGCGTTTTTTTCTGCCATTTACATAAGGACTTTTAAACATATGCCCTGTCAGGAGTTGTCTGTCACCTTCTTTTTTGTTGTTGTTGGCTTTTTTTTGTTTGTTTGCTTTGTTGTTCATTTGTACCCATGTCTTACACAATCAGCACTTATCCAACTATGGAGTATGTGGCATGGTAAGGCATGTCACCTGATAATAGTTAGGATTAGATCTCTTGGTAGAGTAGTAAATCTTCACTCTTCATCCTGTGTGTTCTTTTAATGAAGCAAATAATCGTAGTTTTTTGTTTGTTTAAGTGAGAGTATACATTATGTTTCGGTTGTCAAAGCAATATTTAAGAGAATGACATCACAAGAGATTTGGAGATGAAACTGGATTAAAAAAAAAAAAAAACAAAACGTAAACCTTGAGAGAATGGAAGGAGTGAGGGAGAACTTGATTTCTTATAGTCTCTTCAGTAAGTGACTCCACAAAAGTCAATGGAGCAGAAATATTGTCATGTTCTGCATGAAGATCTGTCCCTGAAAGTTTAGAAGAAGTCGCTCTTTTTTTTTGCAAGGCCGATGAAAGGCATTTTTGTGGTTGTCTGTCTGTGATTTGCTTTCCACAGGTGGTCTTTGAGCAATAGCAGTTCTACAGTGAGCCACATAATGCTGATTTTCTTATTTAATTTTTTTTTTTCACCTACGGGGTAAAGCACAGGGACATGAATGTATCTTGTCTTAACTACTGAAGAACTCAATCTTGCATCTGTAACTATGTAACTGAATTCTTGAACAAAAAGCCAGAAGCATCCTTTCACAGATCTGCTGCTTGAATTTGCTGATGACCTGTAATTCATCAGGAAAGCTGCAGATTTGCCATTATTCTTAATTATAAATGTGCAGATAGTCCTGCCAAGGTCATGCGCTTTTGGTACACCAGCTCATGGGCAGCCCCTGACCTGATGAAAAGCAATGCAGAAGGGTTAGGAATAGAGATGTTGCTGAAATATGCAGAATTCCCATAAATGAGAAGAGAGTAGAAGAGCATAAAGTGTGAAAATACCATTTGGTAGATAATACGTCTTGGCATATGTGCCATTTTTTTCTTCCCAAGTTGGTTATGTGGCTAGACAAAGAAATTCACATTCTGATACACTGCCATTCAATGATTGGACATGATGGATTTGTAAAGAAGTAGCATTATCACCTCCACTTTGTTGATAAGTCCATCTTGATGTTTTTTCTCTCTGCAAAAGGTTTCTTTATACCCATATTTAGTGTAGAATAGTGTAAACTTCCTGTTTGGCTCAGTTCTGGTCCATGCCACAAATTTGGGAGTTTCATGGCTTTCCTCTTAATTGACTATTTGTATAATTTTTTTTTTCTTATTTAAGTCTTTATTTGTATTTCTTCCCTCTAATTTGTTTGAAAGACTCATTTGGTTCATTGTATTGAACATCATCAAGTGCTCATAATATATTTTGAAATAAGTATACAAACTTGCAGCATGATCCAGCACTGATTACAGAGCTATGGCATACAAATTAATAAGAAATTAAAAATAGCATCATTAATTTCCAGCTGCTTTTGGAGGAACAGAGGTGTTTATAGGGGAAAGTTTAGTGTCTGCAGAATGAAGACTGACAAAACTGGCAATAAACATATAAATTCAACTAACTATTCACAATTTACTTCCTTTGTTGTATTGATTAAAAATTGTTCCAGTGCTGAAAGAGTTAAGCAGAAGCTCCAGTACCATTCTTTTAAAACCTTTGGGCTGAAGAAGGAGCATAAATGTCAGAACTAGAGCAAGAGGAGGAAGTTTTTAACTGTTAGTGTAAAAAACCTTAAAAAAGGGAAATAAATTATGGATAGCTAAGTGTAACTTTTGGTTGAGTGTGTCCATTTCCCATTAATACAAGAGAGAAATACCTGTGTGTGTGAGGGGAAAATTCTCCTTTAAGTGTTTCTCTTGGTAGTAAATGGATATTTTCCTTCCATCTCTGGTATGTGCATGCTTGTGGTCATCGTTCTTGTCTCAGCATTGTGTACCAAAGCAGTAGCAGCAGAAGGTAAATAAAGTCTGTGATTAAAAGTGACCTAGGCAAAATCTTATGCTCTGAGGGCCCTCACCACAGTTTTGGAACATCAGTTTCTTCTGGAGGAAGCTTTCAAAAGAACCTGGATGCTCGGTTGCAGGTTTTGAGTTTTCTGCTTAGTTTGCTGTTACTTAGGGCTGACGCATTGCTCAGGTGGGAGTTCTGCACAAAACTTTAGGCCTGCATGCCTGCAAAGCCTTCCTGGTCTTGAATCAGCAAAGCAAGATCCTGGCCTGCTGAGACACATATCTAGAGGAAATGGATTATTTATTTATGTAACGAAGTGGACTCTCAAGGATGTCCCTGTCAAGCTTTTTGTTTTGCTGCCCCTTCTGGTGATGGGGCCAAAGTCAGTGAGAAGATGCTGGAGTGCAAGGAGGGAAGCACCTGAGAAAACTGGCCAGATGCTGTGTTTTGTCTTAAGAATTGTTCTGCTAGCTTCTGTGCCATGGATGATCTAGTTTCTGCATGTAGCTTTGCATTCCTGGGTGAATCCACAGTGTTGCATTTTAAGTTTACTGTTAATCGCTACTTAAGGAGACAGGAAGAGAGAAATGAAAACGGGAGGTGAGGCGGTCATCACAAACGTCCCCATGCAGTCTGTCGTAGCAGAGAAGGGCATAGTGCAGATCTTCAGTGAGGACAGCATGTGTTCTTATTCAAGAATCCCAGAGAAAAAAAAAATCTTCATGAGTGGGGGATGGTGTTTTGTAGAGCACTAACAGGCTTTGCAGAGATTGAGCAGGGCTGAAGGGGGGAGTTGGGACAGGCATAGTGAGAGCAGGGAGATTTTTACGCCTCTTATTCCCAGCCCTTGTGAACTCCCTCTGCACGTATGCTTATGTGTCTGCTGCCTTGGCATTCCAGTTACACCTATTGAACCGATTTAAATCACAATTTTGTCCAATAAACACTTGATTTCAATTTGGTGCTTTTAATCGTGTTTTGCTCTGGTATTTTTGCATTTGTTTTCTCAGAAGCAATCTCTATTGGTAGATGACTGTTAAAATATGTTGCCAGATACAGCCTTTACACTAAATTTGGCATTACTTTTTTGTTCAGAGGATACACTGCACACTTTCTAAGTGAATACATGACTAACGTGCATGTATTTATATTGGAACTGACAAGGTTTCAATTTAGGACCTGACAATCTATGCCTTTTTTTTTAATTGTGGCTTTTAAAAATGTCCTATTTAATAAAGCCACAATCATGTACAAACACATGCATATAGACAAGTTAATCCAAATAGTTTGCACTTAAAATTATAAGTAATGTGTTATCCCTATTAAAGTAACCAATTCTGCTCTAACCAAATCCAAGCTTCTAGAACTAGTAGAACTCACACTTCTCTGTTTTGCTTTCTCAGATGAGGAGGAAAGCTTGAAAGCAAGTGATCTTTGTCTTTCAGTTCCCAGTTAGTTACTCAACTTGATACCAACTCCACTAGGTAACTTATGGAGCAAACATACTTTCTCTGCAGATGCAGTGGAAGTTGCTATTTTCAGGTAACTCAGTTCTAGACCTAATACTGGTTTGTGGTCCTTTGACGAATACTTACCTGTTCAGTATTTGAACTTTATTTACAGTTTTGACATGAAACATTTCCAGTTAATTTAAATTTAATGTAATTTTAATTCCATAATTTTACAGTAGGATTAAACATAGGCTTGTCATAATGTAAAGGTAAATTACGGTTAGGGATTATTTTATTCAAATACATTTAGTATCTGTAACGTGATTGAAGTTTAGATCCAGTTTCTTTGTTCATAAGGGATTCACTTGTAACTTACCTGCTTCTGTTAAGCTGACTATGTTTTATCAGACAACTTCAGTACCTGTTTTCCGAAGTTTCCATTTGTAATAAAGGATGCTTTGGACAGTATCTTCTGTCATTAAGGAATGCGGAGTAGATTACTAGGTAATGATGTGGCCATATTAACCTTTTATTTTGTGGGAACTAGACCCCTCTGTATCTTCTAGATGATATAAAGGTATAGATCAACAGATACCTGTCTATGTTTACACAGATATGTACTTAAGCTTAAAAAAAATTGGATGTGATTATTTTAAAATTACTGTTGCAAGCTTTCCTCTAGACTATGTGGCATGTAACTGTGACTTGAGTGGTTGAGGAGGAACTTTTTAACTTCGAGGAATGGATCTAGCACTACTGGTGTCCAGAAACAAAAAAAGTGCAGGTTGATTACTGGATGCTGAATGTATTAGATGAAGAAAGAATAGGCAAAAAACAACAAGAAAAAAGCAAATATGTCATAGCATCTCTATGGGCTAACACAGGTAAAGAATTCCACCCCGCACCCTATCAAAATATTAATAGCATCTGGGCAGAGTCAAAGAACTTGATAACATGTGTTGACTCTATAGTTCCACACTGTTGTTTCTTTCTTTTTTTTTTTTTTTTTTTCTGCAGCAGGGCACCTGTGTACCAATATCTGTGTCTACTAAGGAATGCAGAGTTAGACCTCAGGTATTGCTCAGAAATGTAGAATGTGTCTGAAGCCTGGTGTATAAGTTACACAAACTACTCTTATGTTGCGGTTTTGTCTACCCCCACCCCAACCCACAAAGGAGTTAACACACTTTAAGAAGTGTTTTTATGGCCTTCTCTTGCCATGCAAATGTAAGTTTTGTGATCATCGTTTTCCTGTTTTTCTTTATTCTTTCATTTCAATGTGTAGGGTATTCAAAGTCTCAACAGTTATTAATGGCCTTGTATCACTAAATATGAAAACATAAGATTATAAAGCTAAATAGAAATTAGAAGGAAATTGAAGCAAATGTCAAAGTGCTATTGTAGGTCACAAATGTTTAAAATAGTAAAATTAAAAAAAAAGCAATGAAAACCTTCCTTAACAAATTGAAATGGGAAAATTACTATTACCTACACTTCATCTTAAGAAGAGAACAAGCCAAACTAAGATGAATCACTCATCCTGAAAGGGTCATCATTTTCATTTTCACATATATTTTTTACAAGGTTAGTGAGAAAAGAGTTGCCTATTTGGGCAACTTTTCTGATGGAAGCTGTTTAATGCTGAAGCATTCATGTTTTGTGAAGCTGACCTAAAACAATTAGCTCTTGTTTAGCGTGTTTAAATAGAATGCCTTGCTAATACCACTGATTTTATAGTTATTGCATTTGCATGGAATTGAACCATTCTTATTCTAACTTGCTTTTTTTCATCCCCTTAAACATGTAAAATGTTGAGGCTTTTTTTCCCTTTCAGAAAATAAATATTGGAGCCAAGATTTTCTCAGGAGAATTGGTATCTTTGAGGGTGTTCTCTCTGAAATGTCTGAAAAGCCTGTTACTCAGCATGTGCTTAGCAGTGTTTTCCTGCTAGGTTACACTGAAATAGGCTACCGGTCAGCCTAAAATTCTGGGTATAAAATTCACTTTGATCTGAATTCGTAGTTGAGGTGAGCTTGTGCATTTCCATCGAGGCCACTGAACAGAATTTGTCTGCGTTAGTCACAGGAATTCTGGCAAAACTAGCTAAGAGCAGCACATGTTTGAAATATTGCTGTAACGCCATCACTAACATTTGATCGGAAGAATGAGACACCCTCTCTCCTTTTTGGTTTTTTTATTTGTGAGGGAGAGGTTTAGATTCCATCACTGCAATTAAAGCTCACTTTTTTCCCTTTTGCTTTGAGAGTTAGTCAGATCAATTTAGTAAAATAATCCCACCAATAGTCCACATTTAGATGACAGGCCAGTCTTTTTCTGGAAACAGTTTTATACTCAAGAACTTTCACAAAATTGTATCTTCACAACCAGAAGTTTTTCCACTAGTGCTGAGTAGTGCTGAAGCTTTCATGGCAGTTCTAGCCGGGCATAGAAGGAGTGGAAAGGCAGGTAGGCTGTTTTTGCCAGAGCACTCCCAAGTTTGTTAAAGGTAAGCTGCAGGGGAATATCCTTTGCAAGGTGTCATGTGTATTATTCACTAACTGCAGAACAGATTCATTCACTTTCCCAGGTACTTCTTCCCCCCCCACTCCCAAAAGTGACAGGGGCAACTAACCGTATATATGATTTCCCCTGCCTTCTGCCCAAAAGAGAACGAAGCTATTACCTGGGAGCTGTGTGCCGCTTCAGGTCTGATTACTGTCATACTGAGTTCAGCAAGCACTGTCCTATTGTCCTCAGTGGAAATAAATTCTGACTTGTAAGAAAATCTTCATCAATGTCATTTGGGATTCTTTAAGGATCACCTATGATACCCTGATGTAATTATATTGGTTGTTGTGAGTTCTCCTGTTGTTTGAATGTGGGTGAAAGTGTGAATGTTTGATATTTTTTTTTTAAATTACTTTTTTTTTTTTGGTCCTTCAGGATTTGCTGGCATAACAACTGGTGTACACACAAAAAAAACACCATTTGCTAGATAATAGTCTGGTATCTTGATGCCACAAGATGTGTTTTGACTGTATTCTAGTATAGCTGAAACAAGACTATTTTGTCAGGTAGATAAATGTATAGAATAATGCATAAATTAGACTAAGTGAAGGAGTGTTAGTGCTAGGAGCAAAGAAGAGTGGTCTTGGAGTGTGTTTCTAGTAAAATGTGTCCTAGACACTTGAATGAACTTCTTGAAATATGACCTAGGGCATATGCAATGCTGTATCTAGTACAATTTACTATTTAAGGTCAAATGTATTCAGAGATGGGTGAAAATACCTTTCAGCTCTGCACTTTTATTATAGCAAGCAAATGAGAGATTAGCATTTTCTTTGAGGATTCCAGAAAATGGTGAATGAAGATTGTGCAGGGTGGGACAGCTCAAATTGCTGGCCAGTGCTGAAGTTTTTATGATTAGTTTGCTTCATGATCTCGGGCAGATTGCTTCCTCTTTCTCTCTGCTCACAAAGTTAGGATGATGATGGCTTCTTCCTTTGTAAAGTGTTATGCAACCTCTGGAAGAAAAACTTGGTACTGGATAGGAGGGCAGAAAGGTGAAAGGAGTTGTCTAGATTTTCATTCTTTTGGGTTTTTTATTACCTTGTGTTGGCTCTATCACAGGGTAAAACAGCAGTTGGTTTAATTATTGCAGTGTTATAGTACTTGGTGAAAATTTTACAGTGAGGATTCGTTTCATTTAATGTTTGTGAAGGTCTAGAGAAGAGGCCTGCTTCTTTCTCTAGAGAGACAGACTTCACACTGATGTTTAGCATTCCATTCTACTAGGGAATCAAAACGATTCAGTTTTTACCCAGGTAAATAAACAAAGTCTTTAAGAACTTGTACTGTAGAGCATAGGTGGTGTTGTCATTGGTGTGTTTCATATTTTGTTAAAACAGCATATTATTAGGGTGTAATAACACTATGCTCTCCTATTGTGTACTTTTACAGGCATCAGCTAACTACATTTTACAAACATTTCAGAACCAGTGTTACCACCCTCGTTTTGCAGATTGCAGAGTAGACCTGGGGATGTTCAGGTAAGACCAGATGGCTGATGGCAGAACCAAGTACAGAACTCTTGAACTTACTGCTAGTTTCTACATGATTGTTAAATTTATTACACTATATACCTCTTTATTACTAAAATATCTGTCCTCTGTATATGCACATGTAACTTTTCCACATTGTTAGGTGAAAAAAATTATAGTGAGCTATCATCTGTCAGTTTCAGGCTTACTGGTTAAGTATTTGTGAACTTAACAAATCTGTTAGCATCCAAGTTCAATTCAGAATTTGTCTACATTTAAGAGCTTATGTGGTGTGATAGAAACATAATCTTGTAGCCCAAAACTTTTGGACCTAATCACTTTGTTCTTCCAAGCCAATGTCTCTTTAACGTCGTGATGTGAGATTATTGCCCTTCACTTTTCCTACTTCTCTGAAAATGGTTTTTGCAAGGATGCATGTTCTGTTTGTGATCCAAGATGTGTGAAGGTGATAGAAACATGTTTATGCTGGTTTCAGGCTTGAACTAAAATGTGCTACTGCTCAAAGGGGCTTTGTAATACTTGGTCTGTACTGACATATTTCAGAATGTTCAATTCAGCTCTTTAGCCTGAGCTTCTTGCTCAAAGGATTGGAACAAGTGCTCTGGAAGGAAGTTGTCATTGTGCCAAAGTGAGGTTTTATGGGGCTCTTCATAGTTCAGGTCCCAGATTTAAACTTGTAGTTTTGTAGTCGGTCGTTAACAAGGAAGCCTTATGACTGTCTCTTATGAGGCTGAAAATCTATGGATCTCATGCTTTCTTTTCTTAGGTTAGTACTGTTCAGAGCTGTGGACTTGTCTGCCGACCTAGGATTTTAAGCATGTTCCACTTTCTGAGTTGGTACACAGTCTTGAGATTCCCAGAACTCAGTTTCACAGAAAAATCCCAATATGTTGTTCACCTCCGATTTCAGATCCAGCCACCTATGTGCTATACTGTGAAATAAAATTATAGAAAGCTAAGAAGATAAACAGTAAAAATTGGTGGATCCTAAGGGAGTTATCTCGCATACTTGCTCTAGAGTTCCAGCCAGCACTGTCAGGTTTTTTACATGCTAACCGGTTTTCCAGTGCTGGATTTTTTTAGACTGAGTTTTTCCTGTGTTTGGTTTACCTTTAAGACAAGGACCATGTAAGGTTTTCATCTGAAGGAGATGAGAAAGAATTGCAAAAAATATTTAGTTTCAAGGAAAAAAAAACCCCTCAACCTTGAAAAACAACTTAAAAAAAACAACTAAACAAAACAAAAAAACTGGGGAAATAGCCTATAGGTCTTAAGGAGCTGGGCCTGAAGAATGCTGATCCTGCTTGCTGTCCAAATAATTGATTTTTTTTTTTTTTTTTTTATTTCACAAACACAGAAGTTTTTTGTTTGGTTGTTTTTTACCCATTGTGGAGAGGACACAGATCTTTATATACTTGATCTACTACTATTTTAGGGTCCAGTCCTGCCATGCCTCTGTCATATCCATCTCCTTGAGCTGTTGCAGTCGCAGGATTGAAGCCCTGCATGCAGCTAGTCTTACAGGGACCTGATCCTGCTCTGAGATGTTTTGGCACAAATCCTTGGGCACGTGCACAGTTCTGAGTAAGCTGTTGTGGCTTGGCATCAATGAAACAATTGGTGAAGATAGATCTGATTGTGGATTCTGGTATATGAAGCAGCAAAGTTCCTCTTGGAAATCTGATAAGACTTGTTACATGCAGATGTTTGCAAATTCTGTAACCTCTTTTTTTTTTTGAGGTGTTTTGCAAGAAAGAGACAATTCAAAAGCTTCATCTTTTCTTGTTAAAATAGAAGGATAAACAGTTGGCAATGAGAGGAGATGAATAAGATTATAGATAAAATAAAAAGAGAAGGGATAAGTGGCCCAGTAGTGATGGAGTTTTCCTTTATACTTCTTCATCCAGTTAATACATGAACAAAGTAAGTGATTTATGTAACTGCTTGGAAAGTTGCCTGAACAAAAGTTTGCAAAAGTCAAATAATGTTTTTGCAGAAAAATAAATATTCTAACAAAAAGTAAACCAAATCTCACCCTGACGGATAAGGAGTAGTGTTTCAGATGGGATCCAGGCGGAGGCCATGCTGTGATGTTTCCTTGACCCAGACCAAATGCCTTCTGGCTCCTTATAGAACTTGCAACTTGAAGCAAAGTTAATGCTGTTCAGTTTTCACTGCTGGGGTTCAGAATGCTGTGGACAACAGTGAGAACTGAAAATCATCAGGTACTTTTCAGTCTGCTGCTGCTGCTTGGTAGTACTGTTATAATCAAGTCCAACTAAGTTAACCCTCACCAACAAGAGGACTTCTAGTCAGGGTATGTGAAGTGTGTCAATGCTACCACTGGTTTTAAACCATCCTGAAGAATAACTCCCTAGTACTGCAGTTAGACTCCTGTGGGCATGTAGGCAAGCAGAAAGTTAGCTTGGATCTTTCCACTTCCCAATAGTACAAGACTATTAGAGAATTAAAATGGGAAAAAGAATATATGGCAGGATATGGTTTACTTGAAGTGGCATTTCTTGGAAGGTCCTGGTATTTTCCTCTGTCATGGTTTAGACCCATCCAGGGACAAAAGACCATGGTTAGACTTGAGTACTACAGACTTCAGAATTCCCAAAGGACACAGAAAACTTAATTGCACAGAAAACAACACAGAGTAGTACATGATGAAGAGCACAACCAATCCTTTAAGACCACCTTCTCCCTACCCCTCCCCTCTTCCCGGGCTTAGAGCCCTGATCCTGGTGTCATTTTCTCCTCCCCTCAAGAGCAGCTCAAGGGGAACAGGGAATGGGGTGTCAGTCAGTCTGTTCCTGCTGGCTCCTGCTGTTTGTCTCTCTTCAGGGCAGGCTAGCTCTTTGCTGGTCTTCCTTGCTCCTCTATGGGGTACCTCACAGGCTGGGCAGCCCTCACACAAAGCTGGTGGTGGCTCTCAGTGCTGCCATTGCCCTCCATGGGTTGCAGGGGTACAACCTGTGTTCTCACCAAGAGTTGCAGGGAGGTCTCCACTCTAGTGCTCCTTCTTCCTTCTCTGACTGTGGGGTCTATATGGTCACCTCCATCTTGTATCAGTCTTGCACCTCCTCCTAAGCACTTCAGATTCCTGTCCTAATGATCACAGAGAGGCCAGATTGACCCAGCCGGACTGGAGATGGGTCTGAACATCAGAGCCAGGGAAAAGTCTGAGAGCTCTTTACTGGACCTGCACTGCAGCCACCTCCCCCTGTTACCAAGCAAAAGTGACTCCTCGCAAAACCTCATCATCTCATGCTTTATGATGTTATTCGGACCTGCAGTGGATGTTGTATCTGATCCATTCTGGCACTAGAGCATGCCATTTCTTTTTATCTGTAGCCGAGGACTGAAGGTGACTTTTAGATATGTCTGTGGTTACCATGAGAATGACTTAACATCAGGGAAAAGGCTGAACCAAATAGCTTGTGATGAAGAGATGTCTGTATTCCTAATACCCAGGGTGAGGTAAGAGGATAGTGGTACTTGGGCTGTCATTACAAGGAACTGTCTGTGTCTAGGGTGGGTAGGGCATGCTCTGAAGTTCTAATTCCCTGGTCATCCAGATTGAGGACTCTCTTCTGGAGTTCACAGCCTGT
>WBNH01011501.1:7774-150804 GCA_013401255.1 Urocolius indicus | reverse complement strand
GAGGACTTCTAGTCAGGGTATGTGAAGTGTGTCAATGCTACCACTGATTTTAAACCATCCTGAAGAATAACTCCCTAGTACTGCAGTTAGACTCCTGTGGGCATGTAGGCAAGCAGAAAGTTAGCTTGGATCTTTCCACTTCCCAATAGTACAAGACTATTAGAGAATTAAAATGGGAAAAAGAATATATGGCAGGATATGGTTTACTTGAAGTGGCATTTCTTGGAAGGTCCTGGTATTTTCCTCTGTCATGGTTTAGACCCATCCAGGGACAAAAGACCATGGTTAGACTTGAGTACTACAGACTTCAGAATTCCCAAAGGACACAGAAAACTTAATTGCACAGAAAACAACACAGAGTAGTACATGATGAAGAGCACAACCAATCCTTTAAGACCACCTTCTCCCTACCCCTCCCCTCTTCCCGGGCTTAGAGCCCTGATCCTGGTGTCATTTTCTCCTCCCCTCAAGAGCAGCTCAAGGGGAACAGGGAATGGGGTGTCAGTCAGTCTGTTCCTGCTGGCTCCTGCTGTTTGTCTCTCTTCAGGGCAGGCTAGCTCTTTGCTGGTCTTCCTTGCTCCTCTATGGGGTACCTCACAGGCTGGGCAGCCCTCACACAAAGCTGGTGGTGGCTCTCAGTGCTGCCATTGCCCTCCATGGGTTGCAGGGGTACAACCTGTGTTCTCACCAAGAGTTGCAGGGAGGTCTCCACTCTAGTGCTCCTTCTTCCTTCTCTGACTGTGGGGTCTATATGGTCACCTCCATCTTGTATCAGTCTTGCACCTCCTCCTAAGCACTTCAGATTCCTGTCCTAATGATCACAGAGAGGCCAGATTGACCCAGCCGGACTGGAGATGGGTCTGAACATCAGAGCCAGGGAAAAGTCTGAGAGCTCTTTACTGGACCTGCACTGCAGCCACCTCCCCCTGTTACCAAGCAAAAGTGACTCCTCGCAAAACCTCATCATCTCATGCTTTATGATGTTATTCGGACCTGCAGTGGATGTTGTATCTGATCCATTCTGGCACTAGAGCATGCCATTTCTTTTTATCTGTAGCCGAGGACTGAAGGTGACTTTTAGATATGTCTGTGGTTACCATGAGAATGACTTAACATCAGGGAAAAGGCTGAACCAAATAGCTTGTGATGAAGAGATGTCTGTATTCCTAATACCCAGGGTGAGGTAAGAGGATAGTGGTACTTGGGCTGTCATTACAAGGAACTGTCTGTGTCTAGGGTGGGTAGGGCATGCTCTGAAGTTCTAATTCCCTGGTCATCCAGATTGAGGACTCTCTTCTGGAGTTCACAGCCTGTTCCTTTCTCTGGGTTTGCTGTAGTAGAGATTGGCATGGGTAAGGACAACTGTGAGATAGATATATTTTGGTCTTCCAGACAGTCAAGACACAGACACAATTCAGTCTGGGAGGGATTCTCAGTACTGGAGCTGAATTGTGTGGTCAGAGGTTCTCACAAATAACTCTGAACTTTGATGTCTCAGTTAATTGTATACTGGTTAAAACTTTAAGAGTACATAGGAGGAGAGGGTGGGGGAGGAATGTGATGGCCATCAGAGACAACCCCACTTGTGAAGTTACCAGGGAAGCTTGTGAGATTGAATGACTTTTTATTGGAGAACACATTTGTTTCCTTCAGGTATACTGTGGCAACTTGATTTGTTGCCTGACATTTTGTCATCACTTCACTCTTCAGCAAAAGTGCATTCTGCTTATAGATGAAAAAAAGACATGCCTGCTGTATTTGCCTTGGCTGTGGATCTGTAATTATTGTTCATGGGTTTATTCATGAGCTACTAAAGCCTTTACAGGAGATTATGTGCTTGTGACATCGAGAAGAGCTGTTCTGTTTTCATTCTGTTGACTTACAGTTTTCCTTTTACCAAAAAGAAGTTCCAAGGGGTTAAGGTTGCTAAAGATGGCATCAAATGCACAGCACAGTGTATCTCCACCAGGTTCAGTGAAGCAGTTGTGGAATGATGGGGTGGCGGGGTGGCAAGTGGGGAGAAGTATTCCCTAATTGTTGTTCCATTTCTGTGCATCTGTAACAAACAGCTTAGCTCTGAGAATAGAAAGGAGCAGTTGAGGTTGTTGAGCAGATTTATGGAGTTCATTTGCACTCCTCTATATTTTCATTTTTTTGAGATCTGGAGCAGCAGGTATTTGCTTAAATAAAAAAAAGGAGAACCTCTTCTCTGTTGATTGCAACAGCTATTGTCTTTTACACCTCCATGAAGTAGGTATGACAAGTTCCCTGTCTGGGAAGCAGTAGACAACATGTAAGACATGAGGATGGAAATCCGTGGATTTTCACATGCTTGTTATGGTGTTGTGAAAGTTCTTCCATTCTGATTGTCTCATTCTTTGGAGAACTTAACTCATTTATTAAGTTGGCCATAAATGATAGAGAGGGAAGGTGATGAGGAGAGGAAAAAAAAATAGGAAGTCAAGTTGCAGATAAAAAGTAATCATGTGGAGTATTATATTTTGGAAGAATGTGATGTGTGTTATCACCATGTTAAAAGTTAAGCACTTGGCATCATTGCTTATAAGACTAAGGTTATTACTTATTTTCAAAACTGTACCTGACTGTAAGGATTTTCATATTATTTTAATGTGGAATTTATTACAAATACCTGAAATGTACAAGTATTTGATCATGGTGTTATTTTAAACTGAGCTGCATCAGCTTCCAAAACTTGGGATTCTTGACAGGTATTTAAATATTTAAAACACCCTCCATAAGGTTACTAAATCCATCAGTTCAAATCTATAAACAATGCTAAGAATAATGAACCAGAAAATACTCAAAATGGCATACCCCATCCATAAATATTTCTCTCTTATTTTAGCTTTCAACCTGATGAAACACAAGCAAAGTAACTCCTGAATGTTTACTTTTTTTAACTGACTAGCTTGGTGCTGAAACAAGATTTCAGAGAAATCCATGGAGTCCCACAAGGTGGCAGAAGCTAACTGTTCTATGCTAGAGCTGTGGTCCAAAGGAAAGTAAAGCTAATAAGTTGATTTTGCTAGTTGTATGCATTCAAATCATGAGCAAATTAGACCAAAATTTCAAAATCTTACCTTACCTTGGTGTTTCTTGGACTTCCAAATAATTTGGGCAAATGAATGCGATTCTGACCTTAAGAATCTCACTTCAAAGGAGAAAGTTCAAGCATCTTACTTTGTCAACAAAAACGACCTTAATTGTCACTCAGTGGTGGTAATTTGCTTGTAGTGGTGCATCATTGCTGCAACTGGAGAGCAGGGATGAAGCCACGCTGGAACTTGGCTGGTGTATGAGGTTCACAGTTTAACAGATTATCAGTGAACATCTCTAACATGCAAACTCACTTTGACATTGTAGGAATGTTGATCACTAGGTGGGACACAGCAGTTGGGACTGAGAGACTGCAGAAGTGAAGGAATTTTCTGCTACTTCAGTGAGGCTGTAGAGATATTTTTCTTTGGAAATGAAAGAATCCAAGTGGTGCTAGAAGTATGTCTAAGTTTGGAGATTATTTGAAGTAATCAAAATAGCTCATCCTAACTAGTGAAACTCTGTTGTCTAGTATATAGACCATAATACTGAAATTTATTCCTTTCTCTTCTCAGTGCCTCTATCTTTCTTTAGGCTGCTGGAGTTCTTGTTTCACTTTTTCTTGCTTTTGTTTCCATTTAATCTGTGGATGGTCAGCATTCTCTTGAAACATTCTGTGATCAGGATGTAAAGCATTGCAAAAATAGCAAGGGAGTTCATCAGAGACATAATTCGAGACCTGTGGTTATATATGCTCATGCTTGCTTAACCTTGCAGTTTAAATTCTAAGTCTCATTTTTGTACAAGTCTCTCTGGCCTATGTTAGAAGATTTATGTGGACCTCAAGGGTTTTATTTGCAGAAATAACACTGAACAAAATAGTAGTAACATGAAGTGATTGGTCCTAATTCAGTGGACCACAAAGTTTTGGTTTTGAGACTTGTGAATCTCTTAATTTATGTTAAGAGAATTTACTTAAAATCAGTCCATTTTTATTTTCTGAAAGAGAGGACAGGTCTGTATATTAGCCAGGTATCTTTGGGAATTCAGACAACCGTGTTCATCTGGAGAGACAATGCAATTCAGTGGCACTAAGAAGAAATTGAGATTAGGTAGCTTTCTTAACTAGCAGACAGATAGTAGGAGTAAAAAGAATTCATCTCTTACGCAAAATTTCAGTTTCAGCCATCCTAGTTAGTGTCAATTGCTTGTCATTATGATACAGAAAAAAGTCTAAGCATTTGTGATGAGCTGTATGAAGTGAACTGAGTGAAAATTCTTACATGCCTGTAGATGAAATAGTACTGTTTCTTTTTTCTAGCAATCATGGATGCAACTGAAGAACATTTAAAATCAATTCTGTACAGACTAACAGACCTGTAGCTGTCAAAAAAGAGTAGCAAACACCATTGTCTTGCCAAAAAATGAGAGATTCAGAAGCTTTTTTTTTTATACCCCTATTTGCAGGAATGCATGAAACTTAGGAAAATCTTTGTTGTTAGGGAAGACCTGAATAATTTTAGTGGATGCAATCAGATGGTAGTTAAAGTTTCAAAGTGAAAATTTTGTGATTTCCAATGGTTACACCCTTTCACTTGCCTCTAATTTGAAAAGATTTTTAATTCTTAAATAAAATTCTAAAATAATGATTAGGAAAGTAAATAATTAAGCAAGGATTCAGTATTTGATAAACACACTACTGGAAATCTGTTCTATGCAATTGAGAAGGTGCATGATGTACACAGTTATGTACCAATGGGGTTGGACTGACTGTCAGTATTTAAATGACTATTGTGTGTAAATATGATGAAAGAAATAATTTTCAACTTCTAAGATGGGAGATAACATATTGCCAGGGTGTCTGTGTTCAACAGTGTTCTTCAAGCATAATTCCAATATGCTGCAAACTGTGGACCTTAATGTGGCTGGTAGAGTTTGCTATCACTGTGTGTGCAAAGTACCACAGCAAGGTGATGTGTAAAAAGTCAGTGACTGTGGTAGTACCAGGGGTAGAAAGAGTAGTGTAAGCAACTTGCTTCAGTTTGACCACAAAGTCAAAAGGCTCCACAGTGTATGATGTGACATATCCAGTGACACATCTTACTGGGCGGAGTGGTAGCTTTCCAGAGGACAGTGGACACTGGGTGCTTTTTCTCAACTGTGATAGATAAATGATTGTGGGAGATATCTGCTTTGTGATATGCTTAAGTGAGCTGTGAGGCCTAGTGAAGGTTACTGAGTAGTTTGACAATTGATGGCATTGCTGTGTAACTTCAAATTAATCACAGTATTACTTGAGGAAATTGAGGTGGGAGGTAAGAGGAATACACAGAACATGTGCCTCTTCAATGTAAATCTCTTCTTCCAGTAAACCCAGGGTCTTCTCTCCCTATCTGCCAAACTCTGTCTTAAATGTCTCAACGAAATTCTGTTGATTTTAGTTAATTCAGGGACAATTGGAGTCATCCCATCCACCAGATCCCCTACTGAGGTGCTGAGTGCTTTGTCTTCTTCAGGGCTTCCTTGGGAATGCAGGGCACCACTGGCCCCTGTTAAATGCCCAGCTCAACTTAAGAGTCCAGCCAGCCAGGCAAATATATACTGCTGTTATACTAACAAAGCTAAAAGTTTCTTGTGTCGCTCACACATCTAATTTGCAGTGGGATTTGAGCGATTTTTAGATCTTGAGAGTTGGCTGTGCAGTATCCAGAGCCTTTTAAAAAACAATTCAAAAGATTCTTGGCTACCAACTTTTTAGAAGCACCTTGTTAAAATGTAGCAGTTTAAAATCCAACCTGTTGATAAAACCTGGCATGATTTCAAACCTTGAGGGTATGCCTACTTTGTAGACCACCATGTTTTGTAGTTACCTGAGTGAGCTTTTAATAAGTTAGAGCAAGTATCGGAAGTGGTTTGGCAGTGATAACATGCAGCTCTGTGCACATTAATTTAACTTGCATTGAGTAAGAGTAAATAACCACAGTAGCCTAGCCCAGCTCTGCATGAGCTAAGAGTTCTGCATACTCAATTAGTTGGTTTAAATCAGATTTTTGTGTCTACAAGCATAAGACTGCTGAAACCATCTGGAGTCTTTGAGGCCAGTCACAGTCAGTTCTGTATGCAATGAGGGTACATCTTGGACATTCCTTCAAGATACAAAATCTGGTTAGGCTTCAGTAACCACTCTTCTTACACTAGCAAGCTGCAAATCCTGTTTATTAATTTCTTTTACGGCACTAGATGTTAAAAATAATACTTCAAGTTATTAATCAATTAACTTGGTATTTCTTTTGATATTAAGTTCTTGAAAGTGAAAACTAGTTGTGGATAAGATCTGCTTATTATAGTGCTTGTTCCTAGATTTTATAGAAGTTGGGGGAGGCAGGGGAAGATAAGCTTATTGCCTTTGATGCTCAGGGTAAAATTTTTGCTTTGCTCTACTGTCTCTCCTTATAGAAGCTGTGATTGAAAACTAGAGTCCTTGAGAATGTATGTGAAATGCAGAAGTCAACACTTAACGCCAAGTTACCTGCATTTAGATAAAATATCTTGTGTGTGCCAGTCAGTTTAGTATCTGTTTAGTACCCATGGCTTAAGTAGATGAAGCTGGTGTTCCAGTGACTTCAGGGGTGTCAGGTATGTCCAAATTACAGGAAACTGTAAATGGGATGACTGACTAGATGTTGCTCCAATTACTGGGCCAGGCCTTGTGTTCTTACGCCAGCCTTCATGGCCATATTTAACATTCTCCCTTGTCCTCCCTCAGCTGTCTTCTAGAAAAAGCGAAGTTAAAAAAAAAAAAAAACAATACAGCATTTACTGTGGTGAAGATTTAAGTAAGTGTCTGTTGACAGGGAATTACTATGTCTGTGTGGTTTGTATACTGCATTAGTCTACAAGCAATGCAGTTAAATTCACAGCCCAAATGTACAACAGATCAGAAGATAATAGTGGATATAATAGTGGAATATAGTGGAATATAATAGTGCAATCACTTTGCGAAAAACAAACAAGACAGACAACGTGCTGAAGTTGTCCAGGTTGCTTGTTACAGCAGCTTCTTGCTCTTAGAGGAGTACACTTACCCTTTTTCAAGTCTTTTCAGCACTAAAGCTAGCAGTTGCTTTCTCTCTCCTCCCTTCTCCTGGGCTGTACCACTCAGGGTCCCAGGGAGCAACGGTGGTCCTTGATTGGTGAGAGATGCAGGGATGCAGCTGATTACTTCTTTGAAGTTAAGCAGCAGCAACTGGAAGTTTTACTGTATCCTGTGGGCCATCGTACCTTTCTGTGGCAGTCTAAAATGGACTAGTAACATCATCTCTGCAGCCATTGCATTTCACAGGATGAGGTTTTCATGTAAATAGCTGTTATTGTTGACCTGTGCTTAACTTAAGGAGTGCAGGACACGTGTAGGGTGGGAGAATTTGTGTTACTGGCAAGCCAGAGTTGTACCCTGGCTTCTGGCAACTAGAGTGTTGTTGTTCTGCATAGACCAAGGACATAATTTGGATCTATAAAGCATTCCATCTTTTGGTAACAAGTGTCTTTATCTTAGACCTTTTCTTCCCATCAGTTAAAACAATGAGCCTCTTCCCTGCCCGCAGCCCGCCCCCCCCAAAAAAACCCAGCTGCTTGTATGTTACAGAATGATAATGCAGTTACTGTGTTTATATTTTTACAGGCAGGTAGGTAGCAGGTAGGTTGGCATCTGTGTTCCTTGCATTCATGCTGGAGGGGCAGGAAGAGACTCACCCTCTTCTATGATGTCTCATAGATGTGTTTTAACCTTGCATTCAAGAAACTTGTATAGTTTTCCTTGATGGAAAGTTTTAATGTATTCATATGTGCATCAGACAGCACTTCAAATTGACTTTTACTGGCTGAATGTAGAATGTTAAAAAAAAAAAAAGTTTGAGTTTGGATTGGTTTTTTTGGGAGGGGGGATTGGTAGTTGCATGGTTGAAGTAAAAAGGGATTTTTAACGTTGGTAATCTGTTTTGTGTCCTTTTATAGTAAAGTGAACTGTTGCATAACAGAAACTTTTTTTAGCTTTAGAGTCCCACACGGACAGTGGGGAGAAAACCACAGACCAGAGAAGAAAAAGTGTGGGGTTTTTTTGGGGAGGCATTGGTTTTGGGTTTTTTGAGGGGATTGAATGAGGAAAAATTACTCATTTTGGCTTAGATAGTATGCTGACAAAACACAGAGAAGCTCTTAGAGAAGGTCATGTGATAGCCACTGATTCACATGTCCGGATTTGGTCTCAGTACTTTGGATAAGAGTGAACATCATCATCATGAGAGATGTTACTGCAAATGCTTTGCTCTGGCATAGGAAACCCCAGTTAGCCAAGGATAAGTAATGCGTTTGCAGAGTTACTTTGCATTAAATTTGTTTGTAGTTGTTCAGTTGTTTGTTGGTAAAACAAAAGAAGAGCTAGAGATTGGGTGACATCTGAGAAGTCCATAGGGGTGGCTGAAAATTTTACTTTATTTGCTGGATTTGCATGTTGGCTACTATGTTTACGTGATGCTTTCTTGCTGGCATAACCCCTCCTCTCCTGTTTCCAGGGAGGAGTCCTCTGTCCTTGCTCACAGCTGTGATGGCCTTGGCTGGGGGCAGCCATCTTCCTGGGCAGCTCTGCTTCCCAGGGTGTTGCTGTGCTGAACCTGGCTGTTGCCAAAGCCATGGTGTGTGCCAGGGTAGGCACCACAGGACAGGACAGGGCGCCTGGGCCCCTCTGCCAGAGGGTGAGGGCAGTAGGTGAGACTGTGGAGGTGGGAGAGCAGCTGTAGGTTAAAAAAACGTGACAGTTAAAGGTCAGGCTGGATTTGCTCTGAAGTAAAACTGAACGAAAATTATTTCCCTACTGCTTTTGCTGCCATGCTCGCTTTTCCAGAGAACATGTCTGTGCAGGAAAATAGAGCCTGGATATGCTACAAATGGGATGGCAGCCCACCTGCAGGGACCTGACCTCTCCTCTGTGCTTGCTTGCTTGCTCGCTCGTTAGCTTGTTGCTGCCACAGACTGATCTCATCTCCTGCCGTGGCTGGCACAGCCACCAGCTGTCCACAAATGTGGACAAAACACATTTCTTTAAGTCACTTGCCTGTTTTCTGAATCTTACCCTCTTTGTTCCCCAACTTCTTCCATTGCCCACAGAACTCCATCAGATTTTTGGCCCTTACTTCTAAAAATAATTGGATCGTAGAATACAGCCCAAAACAAAGCTAAACTTCAGAGGTTTGACAAATGTGATACCAGTGGGACTGAGTTCCAAAATCTGAGCTTTAGTTCTGGTGCTAAAGTCTTACATTGTACTTGGTCACTATCTTAAGAATTAATACGCAAATGAGTACTGAACTTGGGCTTTCCAATGTGCAAGCTCACTGTAACCTGAAGAAAATCACGTATCCTGAGTGCAGAGCTAAGGCTGCCATAGTGGTTTTCTGGCTTTTCATTATAGTAAATTAAATTTGAAGGATTTATTTTTATATGTATCAAGTTAATTCAATGAAGTACTTGCTGAATGAGATGTGAAGTGGTTTTGTTTTTTTTTTCCTGAAGAAAAATGACAGTATTTGGCCCAAACACTAAAGGATTCTGTAAAAAAAAATTGCAAATACCCTAAAGGAAATAATTCAAATAAATAGTTGTGTGTAGTGGCTGTTTCTAATTGGGCTTGATGTTTTATCACAGTTAGTTTTCCATTTAGGAGGGAGGATAGGAACCATAAAACTTGACGTAAATTAGCAGAGTAAAATAGCTTTCTTTGCAGCTGCTCTTTGAACCTTTGGATCTCTTAAGAATATGCTTACAGAATATTGCAGCAGTACATCCAGTAAGAAAACTGAGTTGTTAAAAAACAGAAGTAGCTATCTTTCTAATAAATTGTTTCTGATAGAAATAGAAAATAGATAAAATTATGCTAGCACAGTTTCCTTTTAAAAAGTATTTTGCATTTAAATCTCACAGAGAACAGTGCTCATTCTTAAAGGAATAACCAGGCAAAAACTTCCTAATTTTAAGAAACTTTAATAAGTTTTGTGCTACAGGTAAAGTGTGATCTTACATTGTGAGAAGTAAATTTCTGCATCACGAAAGTTGCCAGTAGCTTACTCTGGTAATAAAGCTAAAAAGGGAGAAGCAGTGTTAGGATTTTATTCTGCAACATTGTGTGTAATATCTCAGTGCCTTCTGCCTATAGAAGAGAACTGGGATTTAACTTCTCAGGATAACAATGTGTGGGAGGGATAAGAAGGGACAGCATGCTGCTTGTGTTAGGATTTTTGGCTTGGATATTGTATGCATTATTTAAGTATGGCATTTGTATCTGAAGTTGTTCTGACACTTGTGACGTGTGGGTGTGTGTAGAGGGTAACGGGGCAATGGCCTTCTAGTGATGGAAATACGATGTTGTATGTACTACGTAGCTCAGAAAGCTTTTGTATGTACATATGTGTGTATGAAAATATTTGATGCAACTGCTAAAAAGTGCTGAGATCTAGGAATCACTGTGATTTCTAAATACACAGATTGTTCATGATGTTTTCTGGAATGTTTTATCAATTAATTTATTTCTTTAGTGTTATATTAACTGTGCAGTATTGCAGAGTTATGTAGACATTGGATTGGGAGATTGTCCGTTCTGAGCTGAGTAGTGACTTCTTTCAGATTCCCTGGTTAATATTACATTTCTTCATGGGATTAGAAGAAAATACGGAGCTTCAGTGGAGGTAATTTATTGGTATTACTGCCAACTCTGTATGTATATGTGAGCTCAATTATTTTGTGTATTTTACAGAAGGAAAAATTATAATAGTACACTGATATTGTGGATTTGATTGGGGAATTGTTGGGATGTCTTCACTGACAGTCACTTCCAGGTTGAGTTTCGGAGTGTTTTAAATATGCTCTCAAAATGTTTCCTTGTTTCCTTTATTGTTTGCTGTTAATAGTTCCTTGTTGGTCTGCAGGAGAAAGCTTTCAGTCATGCAATATCCATCAGTGTTACTTCTTCCCTTTGTATTTTCTTTCACTAGGTCTTCCTCATCTTGGTGACTTTCTAAATGATTTTAGTGCTCATAAAGTACCAGAGTAACAAGCCAGGAGAAGTCATCCTGTCATGTCAGTTCAGGAGAAGATAGATGTACTGATGGACTGAGTAAATTTGATCAAACTGTCTCTGGGTTGGCTTGATCTAAATAAAGATAACTTGGTGCCTAATCTCCACCTGCCTTTAACGTAGGGGATGAGAGGTCAGAATTTGTCACATACCAATGAATTTTGAGTACTGGTAGTTTAAGCAGTACAAAAATTTCAAGTTAACCTTGAAAGAGTGCAGAATAACCAATTGATTGTAAGTGCCTGGACTTCTGTGCGTATGAAAAATGAGTTTAAAGCACAAGATCATGTACAGTTGTAGGTGCTTGCTACTTCTTACTTCACGTCTTCTTTCTGAGCTAGGTTTTTATCTTGTCTAATAGCTAAGGGATGATTCTATGTTAGATGATCTCTTTTCATGACCATTTTCAAGCTTTCAAAATATTTGTATGTATTCTCCCTATGAGAATAAAGCTGAAACAATTTAAAGTAGTTGGGTTTAAATTTTTTTTTTACTATTAATATTATCACTTTCAAAACACTACAAAAGTGTCCTCTAGAGTATGTGGATGCCTGAAAATTGAATATAAGCCTACCAACAGCAGACTATACTTCTTAGTTAATTTCGCAGACCTATAGAAAATAATGACTGCAGCGTAAAAAACTACTGATCTAATGCTGTATCTGTACTGAAGTCAGAGACCTCCAAACAGGGTAATATCATTAGCCAGCAAAGATAATTGCAGAAGTCTGAACTGGTAGTGTTAAGCACAAACTGTTTCATTTTGAGAAGAATGGTTGCCTAACAGTGACTTTTGCAGTACTGCCGCTGAAATCCTGCAAATGGTACATTTTGATTTTAAAATGTGCTTGTTATTTTGATGACCTCAGCCAAGGAAACTTGGGAGGGGCAAAGAGGCAGAGAATAATTATTTGAAGTACAAGCAGAAGCTACTTTAGTTTCTCAAGGAAGTTTCTTGTGTAGAAAGGGTTAAAGAAATCGAGCTTTTTGTACTGAAAACAATGCAATACTTTAGCTGCTGTCTCTGCAACTTTTTCTTTGTATGACCTCTCATCTTAAGGGTGCTGAAGTTAGGCTGATAGAGGAGCGTCTTTCAGAACACTTATAAAAAATTGTTTGCAAAATAAATAATAGCCAGTTGCGTAAAAATATGTAACAGAGTGTTTTAGTCTAGTACTAAAACAAGATAGACTGATGTTAAAGATGTGCCTGAAATGATTTGTTTTAGTCAACCTTATAAATTGGTTAATGATTTTTATTTACTAAGAATACTTTTGTTTAAAGTGCTTCTGATGTTTTCTAGGTTGCTGGAACAAATTGTCTCTGGCTGTCGTATCAAGAGTGCCAGAGATTGCTCTTCTATATCTAATGAAATACTCTCATTGGTGTACAGATGTACTTGAACTGAAGCAGTAGAGAGGAGGAAGGAAGCTAGTACACTGTAGGATGAGTATACCTGACTGGTATTTGTAAGAACTGGGAAGTGCCCTTTTCAACACTTGAGTGTCAGTGAATATCACAGGAAAACCAGTACTGAGTGCTGTAGAGTCTCTCTTCTTAAAAAGCAAGTAGGAGACAGCTTCTCCAAAATCCACAGTACAGTCTTGGGACAGGAGGCAGGTGTGTGATCTCATTTATCTCAGGTGTGATGGACTCCCAGAGCCGTGAGGCTCTACAGGCGTTGGTTTTGATCTGAAGATAAGCCTAGGCATATATGTAACAGTAATTAGATCAGAAAAAGCATAACAATGTCTTTGCTGTTTCCCTTAAGTTGAACTTTTACTTGTATTTTAACCTTGCCTGCTGTTGGTCTGTGCACCACCAGCACAGTATCCAATGCAGGTTTGTGGATTCTTGGTTTTAATACTCACTAAATCTGTACAGCTAAGTGTATAAATTACATTCCCAGTCCTTATTGTTCTGGCTTTAAACTGTATGGTTTCTTAGTAAGGAAGCAGTTCCACGTTGCTTCAGTGCTGTTTCCCTGAAAAGAATGAATAATTTGTGAGAATTATTGTGAGCATAAATTGTGAGAATCTCAGAACTTCCACTGAGGGTGGAACTATAGCATCTATGAATGAAAAGGGATAAAGCTGCCAAAATATATGGACATTCATGTAGAAATGGCACTGAGTAATATTAGGTGGATAGGATCTGGAGTGTTGCTGCTTGTATGCTGGCTGGCCTAGCCAGCGTGCTGAGACTTTGCTGTTAGTCTCCTTGTGGCTCTGCTGATGTTGCTGCAGCACCTGAAGATGCTGCTGCAATGAAGCCTTGCATCCACTCCATCAGAGTGGACTACTCATCAGAGTAGCTGATGTAGGTAGGGATGTATGTCTTCATCAGTGACCTTCAACTTACAGCCTTAGTAGCTAATGTAACGGCACTTACACAAAGGAAGGCTGTGAACTGGGAAGGCAGAGAATGAAGGCTCGGGCCTGTCCACTCTTGGAAGTGAAGGCCGTCAGGCTCTGCAGAGGGGTAGGCAGAGAGGTGTGCTTGTATTTCCAGCTCAGTCTGGATTTGACTGCAGACTGAATATAGGGCATACAGTGAAACAGTATATCACTGAAACAGTATCAGAAAGTGAATGAGGCAGAATGAATTTCGAAGAAGGCACTAAATGCTTTGTTAAAAGTTGCTGGATTTCATAAGCTCCTGGAATGAGATATTCCATATGTCAGTTAAAGACATACTACAGGTTCCTATATTGAGCAGATGAGAAAATAGATGAAAGAAGTAGCAAAGATCAAATTGGTTAGCCACCTTGCTTCTCTTTTATCTTCTGCTGTCAGTACTGGTGTGGAAGGCATCAGACAGGATTTTAAAAAGTGTAAGAACTTTACTCAAACTGATGTACTGTTTCATTGTTTTTTTGATCTCATGTCCCCTCTGTATCCTCCCAGTGCAAAATACCAGCAAATCTTGCCATGCAAAGCTAAAGGAGACAAAACATTCAGACCTAAAAGGGAGAAAGACACACGTCTAAGTGGGAATACTCTCTATGGTTATTTCTATAGTCTCAATTAGGAAAAAAAAAAAGCAAACCAGTAGGGATTATTTGCTTTTAGTTAAGAAGTACAGCTTGGATCCTGACTGCACAAGTGTTAGGATGGTGCGTTTACATGCCGTTTTGCATTATGGGTTTTAATTCTTCTTGTGAAACAGCAGCTGATGGCCCCCACAGTAGTGAGTCCACCTTGCAATGTATCTTTTTGGCTTTACCTCGACACTCGCTGCTGATGTTTATTTAGAATGCTACGTGTATAGCTCTGTTTGTCTGGCTTTTTTGCAATGCCATTGTAATGATGTGAGCAAACCTCACTTCTGAGGAACGTGGGGACAGCACAGCAAGTAGCAGATGCAGCCAGACTCTTGCCAGGGGCCAGAAGGGCCAGCGGGGGAGTCCTGCACTGGTGGGGCAGGATCAGCCCTCGCCCCTGCGGGGAGCCCTGCCCCTGGAAGGGGTTTCTCAGTGGGGCTGGCCGGTGCCTTTGGGAGAGGTGGCTCGAGAGGAGCAGGGGATGCTGTCATGGAGTTGAAGCCCACCTCGGTGTCGGTTTGAATTTTAGCCCGAAAAGCCTCTCGGGTCTTGACGATTTTTTTCCTAAAGACACCCCACCCCCTCCCGCCATAACTTCATCAAAGGAAGTTAGTTTTGCACTAAACATGGCAGTTCAATTTCTTAGGACTAGATACCGTCATCTGTCGTGTTTGACACGCAGCAAAAATTCCCTTCAGCGCGGGATCCGTCCTGCAGGGACGTGAGTTTTCAGAGCGGCTCACGTGTGAGACCGGGCGCGGCGCGGAGCCGGCGGGGCGGCGCCAGAGGGCAGCGCGGGGCTTGAGGGGCCGGCGGCGGCGGCGGGCGCTCTCTCGCTCGCTCTTGCAGGGCCGGCTACCTGCGTGCTGCGTGCCCCTGACGTTGGCCTGCGCGGTGAGGCAGGGCGCGGGTGCACCCGCGTGTGCGAGTGGGTGTGCGTGGGGCCGGGAGTTGCTGCCGGCGCCGGCGGGAGCCGAGCTGTAGGGCGGGTGTGCCGATGAGGCGCCGGCCCTGAGCCATGCCGCCGGAGCCGAGCTGCCGGCATCCAGTCCGTGCTCCACTTTTCCTCGCTCCGCGCCGCCGCTCCGCCCCGTCCGCGCTCTCGGCGCTGCTGAGATCAGCTTCCTGCTTTCCATTTTCCTCCCGACGTTGTTACTCCTCCCCTGAAAAAGAGTTATTTTCATCGGTCTGGAGTTAATTTTTATGGGTGGCTGCAGGCTCTTTTCCTGACAGGCGAACGCGCCTAGCAGGGAAAGCGGTAGCATGGTGATTTTGTTCTGTTGCAGCTAACCAGAGCTGTAGGCAGAATGGTTGACTGCTGCACCGAGAACATATCTGTGCCAGCTCTGTGACCGTGGAAGGCGAAGGAGGTGAGTGCCGGTTTTGCGTCGCGTAGGTCCGGGCAGTTGTTGGGAGGTGGAATGTCACAACGCCCCATGCTCAACAACAAGAAGCGAGCAATTACGTTGTTGTGCTCCCCGGTTAGATGCTTTTGCTCCTACCAGTACTGTAATGGAGTATACTCAGGAAATGATGGATTTTACTGTAGCAAAGAACTGTAGTCAATGAAAGTTTATACTGTGTAAATTTATTTTTCTTTCATTGAAAAGTGCAGATAGATAGGTCACAAATACAGCCATAAAGGTAAGGTTCGCTCAGAACAACTTACTATAGAAGAAACACTCAGGTAGGTGGCTTGAGAACTTTTTAGATGGATTAAATAATGCCAGAAAGAGACTTTACAGTGGTTTCATAGTAAATGTGAGTCTAGAATAATGTGATAAATATGAGGGAATGACATGACTTTACTGTGTGCAGACATAAAATTATACACAGGAAAAATAAAAAGGAAGGAAATGATTCATTTATACAGTTCCATATCTCATGATGGAAGTCAGTTGGGTTAAGAGAAAGCAGATTGTTTGGAAGACTACCCCAGTTGCAACTGAGGGGCAACTTTATATAGAAATGCATTGTCTTACATGGTTGCAATTTTTAAAGCTATTATTTAAAAATTATTTATGGAGTGAAGAATGTAAATACTACAGCTTCCCCAAACAATTTTCAGCTTTTTAGACAAGTGTGCATCGTTCACTGTATACCTCCTAATGGAGCTGCAAAGTCATTAATCTGCAACTGATGGCAGGTTGTTACTTAGTTTGTATTGTACTTTTGCTGCTTTCTTATTACTGCCTGTTAACAGTCAGTTTAATGAGATGACTTTGTTCATCCTCACTGAGGTTCCCTGAGTGGTTTTTTGCAGAGGATTCTTTATGAGAATCCACTCGAAAGTCATTGCTATGGTTGGCCAGCTTGAGTTAAATGTTGCCATCGGCTACAGGGTACTGCCACAGGTCTCAGTTGAGCTCCGAGTGGCAAGGGACAATAGGAAGAAATTAAGGATCTTGTTCAGGATCATGGGAGATGCGGTGTGTCCCAAGCTCTGAGGCCTGACCAGAATTGTGTGTGTTTTTGATCCAAACCAGAGTGCACACTTCCAGTAGTTGGTTTCTGTGATGCCAAGTTGTATTTATTGGTTGTGCTATGAAATGAAACGCAGTCTTTGAGTTGTGGGAGCTGGCAATACTTCTCTTAACAGTGAAGTTCCTCAGTAGATCTGCTGAAAGCAGTTCCAGGGAAACTTCAAATTATGATGCATTTTGATGGAAAACGAATGAGATGGTCAATTAAAAGTTGGGGTTTGATTTGTGGTAACATTTTGGGGCATGATTGATTTTTTCCTTGGTGGAAGTTAGCACGGTGCTTTTCAGTTGTGGGGCAAGTAGGGATATGTTTTCTGAGAGTTGGTTTGTGTTGCTGGGCCATACTTACCACTTATAATTGAACAGCTTCATAGGTAAACATGTAAGAAACAAAACACATTTATTGCCCAGTCTATGGCCTGTGGAAGTGGTGGAAAAACATTGTATAGGAAGTTATGATAAAACTTCGGTTAAGTGTGGCCCAGTATCTTTTATATATGCCTTCATGCAATCTGTAAATTCACTAGTGCTAAATTTACTTCTTCGTATAGACTCACAATCGAGAAATGAACCCTGTGTTATGATATTACTCTGAGAGATATAACCTTGGTTAAAGACATTTTATGTTCTGTTCATGTCATTATGTTAGAAAGGTGATGCTTGCCTATTTGCCTCAGTGTGTTGATTCTAAAGGTAGTGCTAATGTTTCCACAAGAAATGTGGAAGAAAATGTGTTTATTCTAGAGATGCAAGGACTCAACTATCTTGCCAAAATTGCTGCCTTTTTACTTGCGTTCTGCCAAGTAGAGAAACTGCAGCACTGAGAACACAGACATGATGTTAAGCATCAAGCCCAACAACTGTTGTACTGCTCTTTATTTCTACTTACTTTTGGAATTTTCATTCTGGTTAATAGGAGGCTGCTGTAAAAAATCCAACGTATCAGTAGAGTCAAAGATTTCTACCCTAATGGCTCTAACTTTTTGTGCTTGCAACTGATTTGCCAGCCTTGCTGACAGCTAGGGTCAAAGAATTTGTTACTTCTCTGTCACGTTTTGGCAACTTGGTCCTCTGTTAATTTGTGGAAGTTAATTTATTTCAGAGTGCATTGAAGGGAGATGAGAAGTTCTCTCTGCAAATTGCATCCTTCCTTGTTGGAGAGATTGCAAGGATATTAAGTGGTCTCTATTTGTAGGCATGAAGAGTGAAGACTCTTCAGACTCCCAGAGTCTTTTTTTGCCTTCAGTTCATTATACCTGTGTAATGCTGACCCCATTTTCAATGATACAATATGTTATTTGAGCTACAGCATCCTAGCAAAGAAGTAAGACTTATTTGACAGAAGTAAAAGTGAAGCACCATGTTTAAATGGCAGCACTATCACTGAAAGAAACAGTCTCAGCCTTGGACACTTGCGTCCTGCCTCATGAGGCCAGGCTAGTGTTTTTTGCAGTTGTGTAATGAGCTGAACTGGAGGACTGATCATACCTAAAATGAATGGATTTCGTTTGCTCAACTTTTTCTGTCCACCACAGATAGAACTGACTGCTGTTGGGCAGATCTTATATTGTGTCATGAATCAGACTGGAAAACTGCCCCAAAAAAGAGGTCCAGGAGTGTGGGGAATAGAAGCAGTACAGGGGACAAGACTGCTTTTGGCTTCACAGCTGGCTTATGCTATCTTACTGCTTGTCAAGCTAGAGCCTTAAGGGCAGGCTAAGTAAAATGCAAGGCAAGGAGGATGCATCTCCAGAAATAGACCACTGTTGTCAATATTTCTTCTACTGGGGACTTACATCTTCTAAATGTGATTTTATTGTCTGGATAGCTTCCAGTCCAGATAGCATCAGTTAGTTACTGATGCTGAAGATAATATGTCTTAATTGTGATGTTGCTTTTATCTTTCTCCTGTAACGTGCTGTATGTCAGACTGTTCTTAAGTTGCATGGGACTTTCAGTGAGTGTGTTTGATAAGTGGTTTTAGCAAGGTAGCTCCATCTGGATGCAGACTACCAGCTTACTACTGCTTCAAGGTGCTGGTTTAAATTTTTAGGTCTGGAGCTGGTGCTGTAAATTGTTCAGTTACTCAGACTAATGGTGGAATATCTCTAAAAGAGAAGGTAGCATCTCCTTCAGTGACCTAAAGAAGGGAGTATCTGTGACCAGTACTACAGTGGTTTTTGTTTGAATAGTAGGGTGATTGTTATTACTTGTGCATGATTTGTGGAGTTCAGGAAGTTTTTGTTAGTGGTTTTCAAGCTTGTGTTGTGTGTTAGGTGCTGGCAAAAAAGCAACAGTAAATATTTCTACATTAATTCCCTGAGGCTGTATTTTGGCTAGGGTAGTCAAATGTTACATCCCAAGATAAAGATCCAGTTTTGAGATTTGCTATTGTAGATCACCGCATTTGCTCAGGACCTTGTGACACAATGCAAGTACAGGGATCCATGCTAGTGGATTTTGACAAGGGATTAAAGGATCGATATTCGCTTTGCTTGGAGGTTGTTGAGATAGAAAAAGAGTTGAAAATAACCATCTCCTTCCTTTGCCCTACCAAAGTAAACTGAAAACCCATAGCAAAATGTGGCGCATTGAGTAATACTTTAGAGTACTTCAAGCTACCAAGCAGTGCTGTCCAACTAAAACTTTGTACAAAACGAAAGTGGTGTTTATGAGAGAGGAACAAAAGGAATGATAGTTCCAGGGTGAGAAAGAAAACTTACTTAAATGTTCCTATCAAGCTTGCACAGCATGAAGTTCAGTTGGCTTCTATAAAGGCAGAAGGATTGAAAGAATTACCCAGAATCCTAAGCATTAAAAAAAATAAAATTAAAAAAAAAATAAAATAGCTGTTTGGCTTGATTATATCTTTCTTTTAGAGGGAAAAATAAGTCTCCACTTCCTGTAAGTGGACAAGCTAGTTAATGAGAGTAAATCACAAGAATAGTGTTTTCTTTGTTAGGCAAATTACAGCAAAATACAAGGTACCTAACTCATGACCATGTTTCTGTAAGTACACAGGTTCTGCTGGTGAGAACGTGGAGTTACTGCCCCTGTTCCAGCACCTTCTCACAGTGTTTTGCCGACTCTCTCTATGGACATGTGTAATAGCAGCAGCATTTTCCATAGTCTGAGATGATACTGGGAGGGCCTCACTGGGAAGCGCTGTTAGAGCTGTGGAGGGCAGGGAGCTGATGTGGCATGCTGCCTCAGGACATAGTTTTCCCTGATGGCCAGCTAACCCTAGCAGCATCTGAGATTTTTCAGAAGTGTTACTGAAAGTGATACATGGCAGGGCATGTTTTTTTGTCATGAGGGCTAATGCCGTACAGAGGATTTTTTTTTTTTTTTTTAGCTCCCCAAAAGCAGCCCCAAAAGATGCTACAGGAAAAATGTGTGCATTTCAACTGAAGATGAGCAAGGTCCACTGCAGAGTAAATCTGGGATCCGCTGCCTTTTTGTCTGTGAGATCCCTACTGTATGCTCAAGTGGTTTTTATGATATCTGGATTTAAAATATTTTCAAATTGAAGGGATATCGTTGTGCAGATGTTGAAGCAAAATGTTTGTTTTCAAACTAACTAAAAAGTGAAACTGTATAAGTGAAAATCATTTGAGTTTTCTCGTTCCCAGACAGCTGCAAAAATTTGTGGTTTTTATGTTTAAAATTATATCATTGTAGTATGTTCCATACCTGGCTAAATTACTTGCTTTTTGTAACTGATGGTGCCCCTTGAAGCTTGTTAATGTGTGAAGTAACTAAGTAGCAGCCAGGTGGGTGAACACCTGGAAGTTTTTTGAGTAAAACTGCAGGCAAATTCCATGTGGGCCTCTATGCATTGACTGAACCTCAGCAGTAATATCTCCCGTGATGGTGGAACTGACTGAAGAAGCACATTATTGTTAGGGCCAATAAAGTGTTACGAGATTTCAGTTATTTTTTTCCCCCGGTCAAGGCTGCAGGAAGGCAGACGGCTAGCTAGGCCCCATTTGAAAAAAACTATGATGTAGTCTAACCACACTGAGGCCTTTGCATCTGCAATGTTCATGATTTATTCAAACTGATCACAGGAATAAGACATGGTAGAGGGTTTCTGAAGTAGGTCCTGGGCTTTCACTGAATATCTGACTTTGAGTCTCAGCTCTGAGAATTGTGTATCTCTACCTGGAAATGTTTGTTGCTGGTAGGAACATTAGGTCTTTGGTGGACCTCTAGTGAGACAAGGAATCCAAATTGCTATCTGTGTTGGTGAAGTTTTGGTTAGGCAGAGGAAAAAGAAATACTTTCCAGCTGAGGCTTTGGAACAAGTGAATTTATTTTAAGTGTTATCAGAAACGTATGCTTTTGGTTCTGATGAGATATACTGCAGTATGAGTTAATAAATGTACATAAAAGCAGATAAACTTTCTTCCTAGTGGTCCTGAGAGAAGTGTTTCAGCTTGTTCTGCAGGTCAGCAAGCTGAGGAATAGGAGCTCAGAGCCCTTAAAGGCATCTTCAGTTGCCTGTCATTGCTTAGCTGGTTTTTGTTGAGTAATTAAGGTGCAAAAAGAGACTGTCTTGAGACACTTAGGATTCAGTCATTAACATGTACAAGATGGTCAGCTGCCTTGAACTTTACCTGGAAATAATTCTGGGAAATTATGCCATCTCTGGAAGACGAGTGTAGTATGCCCCCTGTGAACATTTTGGGGGTGGAGTGGGGCAGCTACCCAGCTAACCAAAGTTCCCAAGTAGTGTGTGGTAAGACCTTTAGGAAAGACAAATTCAGTCTGTCTTTTGGGGTGATAAAAGCCTGATTAATATAATAAACTTTTTGATCAAAAGGAATATGTCAACCAAGTATTGGCAGCACTAACAAAGTATAGCCATGCTTTGGCTGATCTGCAGAAGTAGTAGAAGCTCCAGAAAGAGCTTCACATTTTAATTTTGATGCATAAAGGGAGGTATATAAAGAGTGACTGGGCAGTGCTAAAGTTTGTCTTTTTATTCCAGTCTACCACTATTTTTATTCTTTGTTGCTTCTTTGCAAACCAGCCTACTACCTGGTTTTTGGTTTTGTCTTTCATGTGCCTGCAAAAATGTATGTATACATACAAACACATATGCTTGTGTGTGTATGTATATGTTTGCAATATAAAAAGTGTCTGCATCTTTCTTGTACTGGTGGGACAAAATGGGCTCGAGTGGCTATGACTGGTCCTCAGTCCACTCTTTGCAGTTCACTGAAAGTATGGTATGAGACAAGGCAATGGGACTTGGCCTAACACAGTACCTCTGCTACATCAGTGAAATTTTTTAGCCTGCTGTTTCAGACCTGTAGTGAACCCACTCTTCTATTGCCATTTCCAAAGAGATTCTTATATGTAAAATATGTAAATAAATTTAATAGAGTGAATTACATTTCTGTGAAAGTCTTCAGGGTAAGCTTACCCTTCAGATGATGTTTGCCACTTAAGACTACAGAATAGCAATATTATTATTAATGGTACAAAATAGGCCAGTTTAAACACTAGAAAAATGGATCTAGATGTTCTTGTGCAAACCTCGTAGTTCTGTAGAACTGTTTTCCTGACTTCCAGACACTTGTGTGACTGGGCCCCTGAGTAGTGAGTTGCAAGAAACAGCTCTTGTGGACTTACTGACCTAAAAGGGTAAGATGTCCCCAAAGTTACTGAAATAAATGGGCTTTAGAGCCAGCCCTTCTCCAGGTCCTTCATGTAAGGCAGACTTGTCCAACCCTTAATTTGCTGGCCCTGTGAACAAGCAAGGGGAAAGTGTTGCATGCTGAGATCAGAGGGTGTCTGAGCTAAATACTAGCTTTAGACATCACTTAGCTGCTGCTCATGCCACACTATTTTGAAGGAACCATCTCTAGTTAACTGACATTTTGGATTGCAAGGCTCATTTTTCTTTCTTTCACTATTGGTATAGTTGTGGTACCACCATTTTTCACTTTCAACTGCAACTTGAAATAGGTCAGAGCCCCTTAATGCCATAATGATAATTTGCACTTTTATAGCACTTTTCACTTGAATTACCAGAGTGTTCTATAGAATTGATAAAGAAAGCTAGGTGACACCTTTCTGACTGAGGTGATTGAGGCTCTGAGTCACAGGGAGGTTGAGTATGAATTCAAGGGAGTCTTGTCCATGAGAGGTCTGAAGAACCTACAGTTCCTGATTTCTGGGGGGGAGCTACTGCTGCTGAAATGTAAGGAAAGTTAGGTGGGAGGCTGTGCAGTATTAACACCTGATGCTTACTGTATTAGGTTAATCTCCGAGCAGAGTGCAAGCATTTAAAAATATGTAAATAGCAGACTAACAAAAATTGATCAGAATCCAAGTTTGTTTTAAACTAAAAATCACTGTTGATCGCTTTTTCATTTCTAAAATAGTTGAGATGACCATTCTTCTGACGAGTGAATCTCTGAGGTTTTCCAATAAAGTTATGCTACCTTAAATGTCTTGAACTTACCTGTTTGGAGACGTTGAATAGAGAACAACTAAAGTGTATTACAAATCTGTTATTTAAAGTCGTACTTTAGATACCTGTTCAATGTATTACGGCTCT
This sequence comes from Urocolius indicus, assembly GCA_013401255.1. Lineage (NCBI taxonomy): Eukaryota > Metazoa > Chordata > Aves > Coliiformes > Coliidae > Urocolius > Urocolius indicus. Next base: position 127,525 of record WBNH01011501.1, on the reverse strand, counting down.
TCCTGAGTTTTGCATGTTATTAGGCAGATGATTCTATCATGACTGAGATACCTTGAATAAATAAATACTGAGGTGCATTGTCCAAACCCACGCAGCAAGTTGTGGTAGAGGAGGGGTAGAAGCTGAGTAAGATCAATTAGTTTGCTGTGCTGCTTCTTTGCTCTTTAGTTAACGGACAGGAGTATCACTTGTAGCAGTGTTATTCAGAAAATGTTTGCCTATCACTGAAGAGAAGCAGGGAGCTACATATAGGTTAGAAAAAGCACAGATGTATCTACTCCCAAGCCTGTTAAAGGAAGACAGAACTTGAATTTGGCCTTGACATGGGCCAGAAGTGGGAAACAAATGCTTAGGGCATGTTTGGGAACATGAACACAGAACATCATGAACAGGGCTGCTGGGGCAGTATTACATTTCAAATGCTGGACCTTCACTGGATTCTTGTCAGTGTTGTGTGCTTTAAAGGTTCAAAAATCTTGGGTTTTGCCCTGGCAGCCAGACTGCAGAAACTGGTGAGACTGCAGGAATTCTCTCTGGCCACTAGATGACCTCTTTAGTCTGCTGATGGGTAAACTCGGAGCTGAAAAAAACTGGAGGTAAAGAACTGATATGGGAAGGGGAAGGTTGTTCTTAGTCCATGCTAAACGAGGTGCACCAGAATAAAGGAGTTGCGTATCTTGCAACAGACAGAAGTGCTAACATGGTTCTTAGCTTGAGTTGAAACATCTACAAGTCACTGATTTGTGAAGTTTTTTGATGTGTACTTTCAAAGTTCCAGATGTCTTTAAGGTCAGGTTGGATTTATTGAGGCAATGAGCATGTGAAGAAGCTAATTTTACAAGTTCTGTTACTCCTTGACTGGACTACAAGTGATACCTGTTTTTTGTCAAGCTCTGTTATCACAGCTTTTCTTCTTCAAGCTTCCCAAAAAAAAAAAAAAAAAAATCACAGAAAAACACATCTGAACCACCAGCACATAACGCTGTCTTTGCTTCCTCCTTGCATCTTGTAGATGGATGAATGAACCTCCTTAGGCTGGAAAAATTTTGAACAGACTATATTGAGATCAAGGCCCAGGCAGAATTTCCACAAACTCCCTACAGATGTCACCGCATACTCAGTGAGTCCATTCACCCTGTGATCCTGTAATTTAGAGATAGCACAAACGATGCTTCAATTTCATAAATATGTATTTGCCAATGTCTGTACTAAGCATGTAGTCACTTTATCAAGGTAATTAGATGATGAGGTGGTACTGTTTGTTGCTCCATGTGTTCCTCTGACATCCGTTATTATTTGTGAGATGTAACAATGAATCACTAGTTGCCATTAAATGTGACCAGTTCCTGGTGCAAAGCATGTGCTAGATAAAACAGCAGTGGACATAGCTAATGATACACAATTTTTTTTTCAAAAATGTTTTTGTCAGCAAAGAATCCTATAGCTAGGAGACTTTACCCTGAACTATGACATGATCCGTGAAGACTTTATTTTTTGAAGTTGTAATGTTTGAGTGCTTCAGGGTTCATGGTAAGCATAGTGCTAGTCCTGTTTCTAAACTTTATACAGATTAAGAGTGTATTCTCTGCCTTTAAGTTAGGATCAGGCATACCAGCCTTTCTGCTTCTGTCATGTTTGGAAGTTACCTTTTCCCTGTGAAACGCTCAAGACCTATTGATCAGCCCAAAACCTTCTCTGAATTAACTCTCAAAAATGCAATTCTGGATTAAGTTCAGTCTTTGCGAACCAGAGCTAGAGTTTTCTTGACCCAAACTTAAGTCCTTTTAAAGGTAATGTTTACTCAGCAGTGTGCTGGGATTTCAGATGTGTCACAGGTGTGATATAAAAGCAGCTGCTATACAGGATTTTCAGTTACTTTCTATTTGATAGTGTGCAGGATGTGTATGTAGTAGTTGTTTTTATACATGCAAACATCCTCTGTGTCTCAGTCACTCTTTAACTTCCAAAATATGCGTGCCTTGACATACATGTGTAGGCATCTTCCCCTTCTTCCCTACTTTCTTTTCTGTCCCAAGACCTCATACTTCAGGATTTTGTAGGTTTAAAAGCTACGCTGTAGTGATTTCTTACTGATTTAAAGGGAAAGTGAGTGACCCATAACTTAAAACTAGATTAATAGTTTGTAAATGAATTATGGCAAACTGATGAGGAGAAATACTGAAATAAGGAAACTTTTTTGACATTAGCATAAATACCTCCTTGCAGCTGCTTCGTTGTTTTGTTACACTGAATGTTCTGTTTCACTTGCTTTCTGGGATTTCTGTATTCTTATTTTATTTACTTAAAAGTGATAGTCCTAAGGAGAACCCTTGCCTTGATTGAAAAGTCAAGGTTGAAGGTTCAGGGGCAAAGCTATTTAAACTTACTTAGTTTTGGTGAATTCAGTGCTTTAAACTTCTATGTGAAAGAAGAGAAATAAAATTGTACTGTAGCATGTAGCTATCAGACTTCTAAAATAGAAAAGAACTCTAATCCTGTAGTTCCTGTTAACTTTTCTCTCTTAAAAGTGTTTTATTGATAGATTAATGCTCGTTTTTGTGATGATGTAGGTGATGGTTGTAGATGCAAATAGAAGGCAGCATGTAGCATGGACCAAAGTGAGATGAATGAGCTGAACTGAAACTTTTACCATGCTTCAGCTAATCTGACAGGGGAAATGACACGAACTGCTTAATTTTTAGAGCTATGCAAAGGGAGAGGCGTTTGTGTATGTGCATGTGTAGCAGTCCTATCTCCTTCAGCCACTGCCTGGTCCCTCTTCGCGTTCTCCAGGGCTCCAAGTGGTGTGCTGGGATGTGTACAGGTTATCAGCTGCAAGGGCATCTGGCATTTCAGGAATTAGTTGGGATGCTGCAGCAATCAAGAACACAAGTGACAGTGGTGTATTTTAGGTTTAGCTTCCTCTCTTGAATGGCTGAATTGAGTGAAAAACAAGGGAAGAAGCTGAGTGAGCTGCTGTTGTCCCTCTGCAGGCCTCTAGCTTGCCAGACTGTCATGTGCCTGCCTGCCTACCTTTCTGCTTCTTCCATCTTCATCGGCTGTCATGTGGTGGTAGAATAGCCAGTCACTCTGATATTTCTTTGTTCCAACTTTAGCACAGTAACTTTTAAGTTGTCAATTGCCGTAGTTTGTAATATGCTTTGTTGTGCAAAGAGCAGGGAAAATAGTACTGAAAATAGTCTAACTGCAACAGATAATGAGGATTGCATTGTTGTGTGTTTAGAAAAATACCCCAAACAAAATGCCAAAAACGCAATCACAAAACAAACTCCCCCAGAGTTTGAGAAACTTTTAAACAATGAGGAGAGTTCTGTTTGAGACAAGATAATAACAGCAGTTTTACTTATGAATGGATTTGGGATTAAGAAGTTAAGCTTCAGTTATTTCTTATCCACTTCCAACAATTTTCCCCTCAGATATAAGCATTTGATTGAGGATTGTTTACAGGTGTCTTTGGAAAAGTATACCTTTTTCATTTATATATTGAATTGGTAATTGTAAGCTGAATGTGTCTTAAAACAAGAGTTCCTGAAACTTCTAATCAGTCCTGCAAAACGCCCAATATTTTCATGCCTTAACTTTGTGTTTTGCAAAGATCTGCATCTGTATTACTAGTGGCTGAAGAATGGGTAGCATTGCACTAGTGCTTTCATGAAGTTTCAGACAACTGGAGGCTTTCCCAGCAGCAGTTTCAGAAGCCAGGTCTCACTTCATAGTGCCAATATTGACACAGTTCTGAGATGGGTATATTTAGCGTTTGTTCTGAAGAGGACATGTTCTTTGATGTGCATCGAGAAAATTGTTTTGGTGTGGGTGGGATTTCTATTGTACATGGGCACAGGGATTCCATCTTGGATTAGATTTCATCATCCTCCCAAAGCTGCTTTAAGATGAAGGCTTTTTGTACTACTGAGAACTGGAATTGACATAAAAGCCTGTTTCAGTGCATTGTGTGACAACTGCCCAGGCCACCCTAAAATGCAGGAGAACTCTTCCCCACTCAGGGTAACCAAACTCCTACCATCTGTTTTATTTACCCTTCCAGGCCTTCAGAACAGGAAACCTGTGGGAAACGAGTGCTGAAATACTTACATAGCAGTTGTTGGTACTAATGCCTCGTTTTGGGATGATACTGGCACTAATTTCCCTGGTTCATTGAGAGTCTTTTGAAGTCAGTCATAATCTCAATCTGTCTCCAGCATAGTAGTTCCAGGTAATTTGCAACTAAACAATATACCCATGGGTTGTTACAATGCATTGTGCTGGACAAAATGACACATTTGCTTCTTGCATGTTCAGTAATGAGGATAAAGAATTTGTGTTTGTTTAGTAAAACTTGTTTCCCTGACTGAGCTGTCAGACAGAAACTCTGCATAAGATGGTGCTAAAGACCTCAAAGTAACACACTGGCCAAGTTGACAGCCAGCATTTTAAAGTTTTGGATTCAGTTTCCAAAGAGGTCAACTGTTTGTAGCAGGGCTTTTACAGCCTGAGATATGCCACAGCAGATTCTGTGTGGAAGTGGAGTTCTGGTGGTAACTAGTTGATACGTACTCTGAATTTCTAAATTGTTTCTGTTACTCCCTCTCAAATGTAAAGGGGCAGCAAAACAGACTTCAAATACAGTACTTGATATTTATTTGGCTATAATAGTCATTACAGCTCTGTGATTGACAGGATATCTTAAATTATCTCATGGTATGTCTCTGCATCACTTTCTTTAAAGTTGGTAGAGGCCTGTAACACCTCAGTTTGTGATAAGGCAAATTCTATAGATGTGGTTGTACAGCTTTTTGAGTAAATTAAAAAATCCACCAAACCCAAAACCCCATTTAAAGGGAAAAGAAAAAACCACAACCCTAGAATTAATATACATAATTTTGTGTATACAGCGGTTCTGCAGTCAGCCTTGGCATTCTGCTGTTGACCATCTATACTGCTAGCATAGTTAACAAATACCAACTAGTGTTTTCTATGCTATATTGTATTATTTTTTCATAACAGCTGAGTCTTACTGTAAATGCTTTACAGATATGTTAACAATACATTCATTATTATGAAGAAACAATTAAATTACATTTATACTATATTGGAGACTCAACAGTATGTTTTTATTTGTCTAGGAGACATGTACATATACAGATCAAGCATAGTAAAGAAATCCAGCTCAAACCTTGAAGAACTGTCTTGATGTCACTTTTTCCTATGCTAGTGTAGACACAAAGACTGGAACTTGTTATTTAAAGGGATTTGTCCAGAAAGTGTGAAAATTAGCAGTCCCCTTTTCATTTATTTTGTTTCTTTGTAAAGTTTTATTTAAAAGGCTTTTAATCATAAGAAATTGTTTCAGTAATAACTAGATATCTGTGACCTTTCCTTCCACCCCCACAAAAACTGTTTTAGTTGCCCACTCTGATAAAGTCTGTAACTGCACGATTGCATAGCATTGGGGAATGAAGGAACATTCTGTGCTGTTCAGCAAATACAGTCTACAAATACAGGTTAATGGTTAACCACATTTAAGTCTGGAAATGATCGTATAGCAATTACAGTTAATTATGAGATGCTACAAGTGCATTGCTATGCTGTGTCCTCAGAACACACTGTAACTTCAGAATGTGCTGTTAAGTATTTGAGTGTTACTATGTCTTAAGACAGAAATACTGTTCCTTGGTATAAAATTACCAAGAGCCTTCATGGCTAAGTCTGAGTGTTGACATGCAGGTTCATCTCCTTCCATGAAAGTTTCATACATGTACCTCTAATGAAAAATTAACTGGTTCTCATTTTAACAGCTAGACAGGTTCTCGTAACCTGTCTAGCTGTGCAATCAACTGCCAGTGCTTGGCCCTGGATCAGCATGTAAAGCAAAGGTAGTTTAACCTAGTGCATTTTTGGAACTACTTGGAAGCTCATCCCTATTAGTTGCCTTTAGGCAACTCCTAGCATGCTAATTTTTGGCTTCTGCGTCTCTCCTGTCAAAACAAAGTAGCATGATACTTAGTGTGAGCTGAGCTCCCCTGTAACTCCTCCTCTGGGGCAGCCTCTGTGAAATCAGGATTTTTATAGCCAGTTTTCCCTGCGCTTCTGCCCTCAAATAAGATGCTGTGACAGGACAAAGAGTTGTCTCTCCTCATAATTTTTTTTTTTGTAAGACAAAGTGAATTTGTCCATCATCCCATGATCTTTGTCCTTTTTGTAATATTAATGCTAATAATAATAATTACTATTATTGGTCTGTACCTTGTGCTGAAAGCCAGATTCTGGAAAAAAAAACAAACAGCTTGTGTGACCGGGAGTTTTGTACGCAGCCAAGTTTAACAAGGTCAACAGGACTTCTTGAATGAGTGAGGGCTCAAAGGCCTCAGCTCTTAAGTTTTGATCTTGAGAATATTTACACTAAGGCATAACTTCTCTACCAAAGCTGCCGTCTGTTGACCTCAGGGGTGACTTGTGTGTTTGAAATGGAGCCCAAATGTAAGTACTTGCAAGTTGGTGACCACAGGAGGTGGAGGCAAGGTGTAAATGCATTGCTGTGAAGAGTGGTGTTCATTTTCTGGCCCCTAGAGTATTGATTTGCCTTCTAGATGGTCTTCCTGGTCTCCAGCTACTACTCCAGAAGGGTAGATGTCTTCTGAGGATCCACAGACATGGCTGCCAGCCCCTGGAGAGGTTTGGGATACTCCAGCCCTTCTCACGTGCTCATAGGCCCTGAAGGCCTGTTTTTACGTAAAAATGTCCCATACTAAGCAGCTTGACTCCTTCAGACTAAACAAATCTCTTACTGAAGGTTGAAATTGAGATAAAAAGGTAATGCCTCACAGACTTGTAAAAAGTAGATTTTCCGAAAGTCTTAATAACACTGCAGTAATTACTGTAATTGTTGTCAGAGCTGTGACCAGCAACTGCATCACTCTCCCAAGGCAGTCATGATTATCCTGAATGGTTTTCTTCAGTATACTGGGGATGCTCACAGTGTTGGAACTCATGAGGAAGAGGTTCAGGGGTGATGAATGACAGTGATTCAGTTGGTCTCTGTGTGGTGTTGATGGACAGGGAAAAAAAACCCCATTGTCCTTCAGCCCATTCAGATTGCTTCAGTTCTCTGTCAACCTTCCAGTTAATGTTATATAAGAAACAGCTTTGTGGTATCCATAAATGCCTTTTATGAGGAGGGGAGAAAGTACTTATATAGATGCTTTCTGTAATTACATATTAAAGTAAATGCTTGTATCTCTGAGTGATTGCACTAAGCAATTAAGGACCCAAGACATCAGCATTTGTTGAAAAGGAAAAAAAAAAAGTGGATTCTTCATCCTTTGTGCAATTTGAGTTGTTTTTCAAGTGATTTGTAACTGACCACTTAATTTGGGGTAACTAACCATCATTGGATTTATTAAAGACTACCTCTGTGATGAATTCAGGGCCATTTTCTAGTGTATAGTCCAAAGATGGGATTCGGCAATAGAGAATAATAATCCCTATCTAACACCTAATGCTCCTTATTACTGCATTACTGGTACTCTTCACAGAGGAATTAACTGGTGTTCTTCCTTGTTTTCCAGAAAGTTGGAATAGGATGGATGTCCTGAGGTGCCAGCTAAATAGATAACTGGGGTATAGCTCTCTTTAACATTTCCAGCACTCTGTTTAGCCTCTCAGTTTTTATGGGAAAAGCCAATCATGACCTGCAGCATAACAAATGTCCCTTATTAAGATACAGAATTTGGGAAAGACCAGAGTGGTGCCTACTGAGAGGGTGCATTTCCTTGAGGATCACTGTGTTGGAAAGTTTTCTTCATACAACTGGCTCCTCAAAGAGATGGGTGCTGTCACTGGCCAGTATCCAAACAGGTCTGTTTTCATGGACCTAAATGGGAAAAGCTTGTGGGAAAGTTGTGAGACCCTGCATAGGTGTACGTGTTGCTTGACTTCTTGCCAGTAAAACTTCAATTGATCCACAGTAAGTTGATGCTTCCATCGCAGCACACCTCCTTTTAACTTCACACAAAGTATGAGGGCTGCATTGAAAGTTGAACTATTACATCTTCTGTGTAATTTCCACGGACCCAAAGAAATTAAAAAATTCAAAGATCTCAGAGCATAGCAAGTCTGTATACTTACAGCAAGTTTATGTAAGCTGTGTGTAAAACTTGTACCATAGTAGAGTTTGTCTTGTGTTCTTGAGATGAAACAGCAAAAGCAACTGGGATTATTTTTTTTTTTAACCTTTAAAGAAAATTTTTATTCTAAAACTCTGCTAAGTTTGTTTTTTAAATACATCTTGGTGGACTTGTAATCATGCTTAGAATATCTTTATTTCCTTCATTTAAATGCAATGCCTCCCATTTTGAGACAAAATCAGACCGGAGAGGGGTTGTAAAGAAGGCAGAGGGTCCCTGTTGGGTGTCCCTGCTTTCCTTCAAAGTAGTTTGGATCAAAAATCTTACTCAGGTGTTGTTCTTCAGCAAGACCGTTGGTTCTGTTGGAGCTGATACACTGAAAATGTCTATGGATACCAATGTACCAGATAGGTTTGGAAAAGGATCGTTTTCTTTTCCTGACATTTATTTTGATTGTAACCTTTTTGTATGTGGGTTAATCCCACTGCTCTCAGTGTGTGTATAGCTACTGGCTTTAATAGAAAGCCTGATAAAGGGTGTGCACACAGCCTTCTAAATATACACAACAATGTGGGTAAATGTAGAGTTTGAAAAAAAAAAAAACCCAAACTTTTCTAAACCAACTAGGATTTTTTTTCCCTGCAATTTATTTTCTGTGCTTTTCCAGATTCTCAGAGTGCCTGGAATCTGAGTTTTTCACTTTTTTTCTCCACTTCAGGGTGTCCAAGGGAAGTCTGGCCAGTAAAAGTTGAAGGTAACTGTTAGGGCCACCCTTCTGAGGTTTTATTTTATTTTTATACACCAGGAAATAAGAGAGTTCAAAGCTGTTCGGTGATGCTCTAACAGCACGTTGGGACAAAATAATTCTTAATGCTAAATTGCACATGTTTACATATACATATTTTTTATATCTGGGCACATTATTTACATTATCTTTTATAATCTGATTGGTCACAATAGGTGAAAATAGAAGTAGCCACTCTTGTTGATTTTTTGAGACTGACAGCTGCAATGTAGGAAAAGGTATTTTAGTGTTGAGTATTTGGTGCACTATGGTTCTTGGGATGGAGTGGTTTTTTTGGTTTGGTGTTTTTGGTATCTGGGCTTGGGGTTTTTTGCTTCAAGATTTTGTTAAGTGAAAGAATGTATCCATTTTTTTTTTTGGCACTTCCTTTTTTTCCCTTCCTGCATTATCATTCGGTATTTAATTTTGTTCTATAGGATTAAGAAGAATGAATAGTCATATTTTTTCTCATCACTGTCCTGTTTTCCAGGCTTTTGTAAAAAGAGCCCTAATTTTTTAATAAAGTCTGTCAGCTGATTTAAAAACAAAACAATGGAGAAGATTTTATCATTGATTTTATTTCTTTCGTTTTGTTATGAGGGCATATTCATGCTTTTCCAATCTATTTTTTTCATTAAAAGAGAATTGAATAAGGATCCTGTTGAGCTGAACAAAGCACAAATGAGCCTCGAAAGATAAATTGTACTCTCAAGCACTAACCATCTAGAGTTGCAGTTATTTTCGTTTATTAAATGGCATGGTTATAGTTCCAGACATAGAATTGCAGCAACGATTTCGCACATGTTTGTCCTTTCATTCCACCAAAATGCTTCTGTCACCTAAGAATCACAGATGGTAGGGGTAGGAAGGGACCTCAAGAGATCATCCAGTCCAGCCCCCTTGCTCAAGCAGGTTCACTTTGATCAAGTCATACAGGAATGTGTCCAGGTGGGTTTTGAAAACCTCCAGAGGAGGAGACTCCACACCCTTCCTGGGCAGACTGTGCCACGGCTCCCTTACTCTGAGAGCAAAGCTTTTTCTTCATGTTCTATGTGGAACTTTTTGTGTTCTGGCTTACGTCCATTACCCATAGTCCTACAGAAAAAAAAGGCTCACCCGGTTCTCATGATATCCACCCTTCAGGTAACAGTGTTCATGAAGGTACCCCCTCAGTCCTCTCTTTTTCTAGGCTAAACAGCCCCAGTTCTCAAATATGGCTTAAAAGTGGCTTGTGTGTGGAGGAACTTGGCCAGTGAGAGGTGGAAGAGAGTGTTTGGGAATTCCTGGTAAATTCAGCATTATCATATGAAAAGGGCTTGTGAGGCTGCAGGGTAGTTACAGGGTTTCTGTGACAAATCTGCTGAATGCAAAAGCTGGAAGAATGACAGGAATGCCCATTGTTTGTCCTGCTCAACTGGGCTAGGGGGAGCAAAGTTAATTGGGTCTTTCCTGGGGTTTTACCATGCTTGATAAAGTTAATTTTAGGCCTGATTCTACCTTGTCTGCCATCCTCTTGGGCTGAGTGTGGAAGAAAGGAAAACTGGTCACTTGCACAGAAACCGGTCTTGCAGACAAAACCTGGCCGGTAGCTTTGGTGACGCAGAGCTGAGGCTGCAATCTGTTTATCCACTTGTCGCTCAGTTGGCTCGGTGAGGGTAATAGGACTAAGAACTAATAAAACTCTTTTCTGTCATTGAAGTAAGTGCCAACGGGGAGATTATCTGCTGAGTCAGAATATGTTGGTTTTACATGGCTGTTTTTAGGAGTGCATACTTAAGGAAAGGATGTTTACTCTAGTGCAATTTTGTGTACATCCATTTTGTCCAGTGAATGGGAGTTTGGCAGTGTGAAGTTTTTAGTTTGAGACGATCTACTAAAAATGTATGTAGTTAAAAGAAACCCAGATGAGATTTTGAAATGAGTATTGTTCAGAATAATAAAGAGGTATGTGTGCATCTGTGCTGGAGTAGAAATGTCCCTCTTTTTAATGAGACGTTGGTCTATGGAGTTTTTTATATATTTTTTTAGATAACATGTAGGGTGCTGTTGCATGTAGGAGGACTGGACAGTGTAACAGAAATAGTGTCATGTGGAGTGTAAAGTAGCAGCATAACCAATTTCGCAGCAAGCTTAAATTCCCTTCTTTTGCAGCCTTTTGTTTGATCAGGTTATATATGTGTGTGTATGTAAAATATAAACAACAGGTATATAGTGAATAATATACATATTTTGTATATTGTGTACTAAATAAGTGGCTTTCAAATTTCCCCCACAGGTGCTAAGGTTATAGAAGTGAAATCTTACCCTTTCCCAGTTGTTTTTTTTTTTTTTCTGTAAATGTCTTAATACTTTCTTCAAACTCTGAAAAAGGAGTTTGCTCGGTGCCTGATGCTTAACTGTAGCATGTGGCCAGGAGCTTCCACGTCATCCTTTGATACAGGCTAGTCCTTCCTCAGTAGATGAGGAAGGCAGTTTCAACTGCCTAGATAATTGTATTAAAAATTAGTCTGGATGTAGTAATGAATATGGCTCATAAGCTGTATTGCAGCTTCATCCTAAACCTCGAACATCATAGTAATACAGTGCACAGCTGCACCTGCTCCTTCAAGCACAGGGCCAGTTCCAACCATTAAAAAAAACTCCTCCCAACAACAACAACAACAAAACCCCAAATGCAGAGATCCAAGAACAATGGCTCCTTACCGGTGTGTCTTTCTTTTTAATGAGGCTGGACAAAGATGCTTTTTCAACTTTGTGATTTTTAATTCCCATGCATGTGACTTATATTTTCAATTGTTTCTCTGCAGCTATGAGCATTCTCATCTTTTCCTCTGAAGGAAAGCAGAAACCATTTAATGTTAAGAATTTGCAGCATGTTAACAGAGTAATCGTACCATCTAAGTTTCCATATCTGTGTGCCTGAGTTGAACATAGAATATGATTTGGAGGTACAAAAGGCTACTTCCCCAAATACCACAGAGCAAGCTATAAAGATGTATAATCTGACAGCATGGTTGGAGGCATTTTGTGTTTCCATTTCCAGGGTGGTTTTTCAGCCTTCCAGGTGTATTCCATCACGAGGAGGATCTTTAAGAGGATCAGCGTTCAGGAACCATTTCCTCAGTAATCTCCTGTAGGACACCTGAAGAAATTACTCATCTAATAGTACTTCAACATTCTTGACCTTAACCTGTAGCTTAGGGATGCCAGACGTTTGCTTTTGCTATGCATAGTTTGTGAAGAGATAATTTCCTTTTCCGCAATTGAGTCAACCTCAAATCAGACATACACTCCCTTTGAAAACCCCATTCTTATCTCATTTTTTGGTTTAGAAGTTGTGGGTTTCCTTTCTGATCCTAAGAAAAGCAAACTCCATGTACACGTTGCTGGGAATTATTTGTGGGGTTTTTATGTGTGTATGTTATGAGGTTTTTTTGGTTGGTTGGTTTTTGTTTGTTTTTATTTTTATGTCATTTAGTATTTTTGTCTTACCTAGAGCAGCTTACATGTCTTCAGCATTTCAAGCAGTCCAAGATCTTTCTGCAAGATTCAGGGGTTTTTATTTGACTCTAGCAAACCATGTGGCTTCTGTGGTGCCAAAGAAAACCAAATTGGACTGGCTTGTTTTTGTTATTGATGAGAACAAGTTTAACTCCATTGGTCAACCTATCTTTAAAATGTGCATCCAGCCTTCATACATGCTTTTTTGTCTGTCTCACCTTACCTTACAAGCAGGAAGCATCAAGAGTCAAGTGTTTTAATGCTCAAAGGGAAAAAAAAAAATACTGCTTTAATATTACTCAGTTTGCACATTTAAGTCACTAGAGGGCAGACTTGTACTTCTCTGAATAAATTAGCAACTAATAATTTCTATCTAAAGAAGCAGAAACAGTTACCTAATGAAAGTAAACTTTTTAATGCATTTTTTAGTAAATAGAAAAAAATAATTTTAGTTAAATATGCTTCATTAAAGATTTAATTGTTGCTGTTTTCTGAATTGCTTCAGTGCTCTGAAATTTACGTACTCTGATTTACTTGAGATAACACTGATGGTGTTGGAAGGCAGGCACGATTCTTTCCATCTCCTACTTCATACGTACATCACCTCATTGAAACTGTGTATATGCATGTTCTCTGCTCTAAGTCTACTGAGTTCATTAAATTTTCCTGTCAGTGAACTAACAAAAGAATATTGCAGATAAAAATGAAAAACACTGTTATTTCACTACATTTCTGTAATGAAGTTTGAAGACTATTGTACCGTGTAAGTGGAAAGCATTTTGCACTGGTATAAGAAATGACATACACCAACAGCAAATAAAGCCAAACTTTGTCTTTTTAAGCTATAATGTAGAAAATACCATGAAATTAATGAATTTAGTAATTTATCTTTTAAATTACATTGAGATTACTGAAAAGCAGCCCTCTCCCAGTCTTAGAATTTAATGTCCACTTGTCTGTAAAGGGAGAGCTGTGCTTTCCCTTTTTTGTCTTCATATAGCAGATATGTTAACAAAATATGGTAACAGAATTGATTTGTTCAACACTATCTTGTGGATCGTAGACATCACTCTATTTCATTGCTTATCTCAGATTTCAAAAAACAATGAGAACATCTGGGATATGCCTGTATTGAGGTAGAAGGTTTATTTAGCAATGTTGTTAGCAGTTTGACTAGTTGATAAAGATGTTAAGTGTGCTGATAACCTGGCATAAGAGTGCTGGGGAGTGGGGATTTTTAGCTATCATGATGAAATTCTTTTTCATGCAAAAGAATTTATAGAAATAGTCTTCAAAGAGATGTTGCTATTAACAGCTTGAAACTAATGAAGAGAAGAGCTATCTAATGACTGGTTTAAAGGTTCAGCTCTTAAAACTATGTTCACTTAAATTCTTGACTTCAATTAAAACAACCCCTCATGGTTCTATTTCAGAAAACCAAAAAGTCTCGCTAAGTGCAAATCCCTGAAGCTTCAGAGTTAAACACCAAACTGCAGAGTTCATAATGACTTTTATTTGAAATCATAATTATTGACTCAGTCTCATTCACCTGGAATCGCCTCTGGCCTCGAGGTGTTCTCTCCATAAGATTATATCTTCTGCTTAACTTGCCAATAGTACAAGTTTCTTGATAGGTGAGAGCAACAGAACTGAAAGGGCCTTTTCTTATCTTTTTCACTTAGCTCACTCTAGATTTGTGCATTTTCATTTTCAGCTGCTCTAGTGTGAAGATGGTAAAGATCTCCCTCTGCAGGCCTTGAGTAAAGATTGAGTAATGAATAGTGACCTCAATTAACTACAAACATACCTCTCGGTTTGTTAGAAAGCTGGTTTTGAGTTGCAACGTTCAACAGTGCCAAAACAAAGGGGCAGGCACATTATTCACACGTAAGATTCAAAATGTAGTAGGATTTCTTCGTTTTAGTGCAAAGAACTCTTTCAACACCTTCTGTTTTCTGCTTCTGTTTCTTAGTTGAATCCTGCAGCTTGGGTGAACAGACATTAAATTTATGTGGCTTATTGATAAAGGCTAAAATTAGAAATGAATAACAGTTTAGAAGAATATATGCACATGGTGATAATTTCTCTCCTCCTCTCACTTATAAGCATGTTACCGGTTGTCTAACAGTGGCAGGTACAGCATACTGAGATCAAAATCACGATACTTAAAGGAGATATTAGACAGCATTGTGCTTGGCTGATAAGAGCTGCGGCAGCCTTAGAAGGTGTTGTCTGAAGAGGTTGACTGTTGCAAGACATACCATGAAGACACTTTCATTTGAATAACCACTTGAGAAGTCACAAAGGCTTTTGAAGACTAATTGACACTTGTATTTCAGCTTGTCTTTTCTGGATCTCCCTTTCTGCATCCCTCTCCCACTTTTCTTTTTTGCTCTGTTCTGTGGTTCACCGGACTGCTCAACTCTTGATTTTTCAGATAGCCCTGTGTGCTTGCCTTTGTCTGACTACTATCTCTACGGGAAGCTGGCTGTATGCTTTTTTTCCTTGATATTGAAGTTTTGACTTTAATATTTGGCTTAATTTCTTTTCTAAATTTCCTGAATATTTCTAAGGAATGCTGAAACTTGGGTGAATCAGGGCTGCAAATAAAAGGATAGTTGTTTTTCTTACCCATTTAAAGCACTTCTAAGAAATGATACTTAAGGAAACAAGCAGTATCACTACATTCTAGTGTCATCAAGTGATTACCCTTTATTTGCAGTAAACTTTTCGTGCTGTACTTAAGTAGGTTTTTTAAGTGCAAACAGTGTTGAACTATAAATTATGCAGATAATCTACAGCTGCTTGTGATGGATGCCTTTTCAGAATCAATTGGAGAATTAAGATAATTGTTTAAATGGAATTAAAAATTGCCTTATTCCAGTTGACATCTGTTTGTGGTTCCCATAAGCTTTGCATTGAACAGTAATATATTGTGTATGTTATACTAAATATATACCAGGTACTATGCCAAGATTACAGAGATTTCAAATTGAGGACAACACTAAAATGGACTTTAGTGTGTTGGAATTGACTGATAGACCTTCAGGGCCTGTCTTCTCGTGCTTCAACTGTCTGTCCACAGGCATCTCTCTAGTCACAGTAACCTCATTGCCACTGTGCAGGTACTTACTTCATGATTAATATATTTCCTACATGGGTAATTGGGAGCTCTTGCTGTTCTCTCTCAGAAACTATTGTATAGTCATTCTGTGGCTTTGCTCAATTTACAAGCAAACGCACACTGTCAACCACCTCTTTCCTCTGTTGAACAATCATGCATCTCTGTGAGCAGGTCCCATATGCTAAATTGAAAAAGATTGGCTAGACAAAGAGACTGGTCCCCAGTAGTTCAGAGTGGGCTGAAAGATGCCAGCTGCACACATAGGGAAATACCACCATTTTTTCAAGTATCTTTTCAGAACCATGTTTGCAAACTTGCCCAAGCTAAATAAACATTCAAATGAAAGTGACTTCTGCTTGTTTGATAATGTTAGGAATAATTTTGCATTATGCCAAGCTTTGTCTTCGTTAGAAGTTCTGTTGTGTGACTTTATTTGGGGCCATAAGCCGAGTTAACCTATGAAAGTTATATTTTTCCTTTGAAGTTGCTTATCAAATGGATACCATCAGATCAGCCCTTTTATTGCTGATCCTGTTCGCTGTGAATGGAAAGCTGTGGAGAAAGAAGGGGGGAAAATTACTTGTGAAATCCAGGATAAACACATCCTCAGCCATATCTCTTCTTCTCTCTTCATCTAATGTAAAGCAGATAGTTATTTCCTTTCTTTGTTTTTCCTTTTTTTCTTTTCCCTTCCCCACCCCCACCTTAGAATTAAAGTCTATTAGAAGTTAACAGACAAGACTTGAGATTTGTTGGGAGGCAATGTAAAGAGCATCTTCCATGCCTTATCACCCTCTGTTTGATTTTTTAAAAAGTCCATGTGTTATATGCCCAAATTGGGGGCCTTGTGTTTTCTATATAGTGATTCTGAACTATACCGAGGATCATAACTTGTAATGTGATTAGTCTGGATAGTACTTGGATCTCTAGCTTTTTCATGAGCCTTTTCCTGTTCTGAGATTGATTACTGCTTCATACAGCTTTCTGCATTTGATACTCTTTAAGCTGTGAGGTCCTTAGGCCAAGACCTGTGTTGCATGAGTGTTTGGAAAAGACGGTATGTGAAAGGTATTGTGCAACTGTTTCATGAAAAATCTTTTCACTAGAGAGGTGTTTGTTGCATCAGTGGATCTTGGTGAGATGCTAAATGAAACTGAGCCACTACTGTCAAGGCAGCTGCTGTGAGCTGTAGACATGCAAACCTTGCAGGTTTTCCTGCAATACCTGCTTTCTTGATGGCTTTCCTCAAACTTGATTCCTTCAAAAGGAGAGAGTGTTAGAAGCATTATCAGGTGCATTCATAGCTTCCATCCTAAGCAGGCAGCTAAGCCTCATCCTGATGAGTGCTGGTAGTGGCCGTTCAGTTTTCAGTTACTTGTGTTTCCATGGTGCTTCTGTTTCTCCTGGAGATGGTCACTGCTTCGGTCCTGGGGGGTCCTGAGCCTCTGGCCTGCGACGCTTCAAGGCTATTAACATCTTCACCCAGAATGATCTCTTATCTAGAGATTAGTTGAAAGCTACAAAAAAATCTTAAAGTATTTATTCTCTCTAGTTTGTATTGATTTTAGCAGCAGTTGCTGTTCATCCAGGAGTCCTGGTGGGAAGAAGGTGGGTAGATTTTATTCCTGTCATGCCAAAGATAATGATTTGTATTGCTTGGGACACAAGAAGTTCATTGATAACGTGGGATAGATCTTCTAGGTGCTGTGCATCAATGTAGTCAGATGAAGAAAGTGTCCTTGTGACTTGAGACTTAAAATAGGTAACAAGAGTGTGGTGGTTACTTGTGGCATCTAATGCTACGTAACTCATCAGGAAGATGCCTTCTTCCCCATTTTGCTCCAGCTAAGCTGCTGTCTTTAATATTAGTCTTAGAGTAAGCCTCAGCAAATCCAGTATTGTGACATTTCCTTCATGTGGAAATTGAAGAGCGTAGGGCACATGTGAAGCTTCAAATAATCCCTGTTTGTCTCTGGACAGCAGCTTTGTTGGGTTAGGGTGAGTCAAATAGCCAATATCTGGCCAGCATCTGATTCTGTGTCTGAGCCTTTTAATGGTATATTCAGTCATGAAGAAGTGGGTTGGGTAATGTCACTGATTTGGAAACCTGTATCTTTGACTTTGAGTGTAGTTACTGACTGTAGTGACTTTCACTTTCCATTATTGTAGTGGTGGCCAGCCTGCTGCAGTCACTTGCCAGCTGCTGCTATGTCCCTTTTGTATCATCAGAGATGTGTTAAGAACTGGCCATTATGTGTCGGATGCATGGCCAGATGCGTGGTAGGACATACCGTGCACATTGTTTTCACCCATGGAGACTTCTATATGGTCACAGCGGTCTCCACGATGTGGACACCATGTGGGTGTTGTGTTGTGAACACCAGTCTGGTGCTCTGGTAGGACGAACCTTGCAGCAGACCACTAGTTGAGGATATATTTAATCAGAAAGTTTTGATAACTGAGTGTCTACAGATTCCACTGAATACTCTTGTCCCAGTGGTGAGGCTGAGTGGGTAGACTACACAAGTCTCTCATTGAATTTTCTCCATTCAAATCTCCTATCATTTGTCTTTCATAAATTAAAAATGTACTTGACTTGACTTTTGCTGTAGGCTAAAGCGAACATGGATGGTCAGCTCCACAGCTCAGCTACTCAAACTTAGTCCTGTTTCTAAGATCATAAATCCATTTAACCTAACTGAAAGTAGTGAACTCTCTAAATGATTTTGGCTTGTGAGGCTTCAGCTTTGTGGGTTTTGTGGGTTGTCAGAAATCAGTCTGTTTTTTGTGTGACCCTGACAGTCACATACATTGTGGATGTAAATTCCAACATTCGGTACAGCTTTGTTCTCCTGGCATTCTCTGAGCTTTGTGGTATTGAGGAAACATCCCTAAGCTAACTGAAAATAAACAACTCTTAGAATGAAATAAGAATTGGAAACATCAGAGTTGGTTTTAATTTACTGATGTGAGTCCCTGTGTAAATACAGGCTTATTCTTGTATATGTAATGTAACTTCCACAGCCTAAACAAGTAGAAAGTTTTGGAAGTCTGTTTGCTGATTGGAATTTTTTCTGTAATGGCCTATGAAAAGTAACGTGACACAGATAATCTGGAGAAAGTAAAATGTCAAATACTGAAAACTCCCTGAGTGATGTAACTGGCTTCTAATTTGATATAGAGCTTTGCACACAGTGTATCTTGTCACTGAGCTCTAGCAGGCTGTAGCATAAATGGTCTTCTGAGATCCATCTTGAAGGCATTAATGTCATAAAACAGTTCATAATTTGGAAGATTCTCTCTCTCCCTCCCCTCAAGCATAAAAATCCCTTTTCCTGGTTGTTACAAATACATAATACATGTATACAGTAAACAAGTTCGATAGAGCCACAAAATCCAAAAGCCGTACATACTAAACTGTCTCAACTATTTCAATTTAGACATTGTTTCATGATATGTTTAATATAACAGAATTAAAAGTGTGATTTCTGGCAAATTTCTTATTGTTTACTTTCTCCGGTGAGACGATTTTATAACAATTTCTACATTCCCTTATGCCGTTATTATGCAAAGCAGCAAAAACTACGTTAGAATGTTTAGGAGTTAAAAAAACAGCATAGGTCAGTTTTTGTTCACTAGATACTCATTCAAGACAATAACAATGCATACAGAGTGCTGTATTGCATCGCAGAGACTACAAAATACAAAATTACCAACCTGAATGTATTTATCTTATTTATCCAATTGTATTTATCTTTGATTTTGCTAGGGACTCAATATGATGACGAAATGCTCCAGAATAATGTCACGGAGCTGTTCAGAAGAAGTTTTCAGGTATCATATAAGCTCTCAACTTGTTTTCACTCTTTCTGTATCTTTCTCCTTCAGTAAGATTTTATTTCCATAGCATGGTATAAGTATTTTAGGGTCATTATCTGGATTGTAAAAGCTGCTTTTCTATGAAGTGTGAAAGACGCAATCTCAAATTGTCAGAGGATGAGTAAGAAACCCATTTTAATGCAGTGGTGTCAGTAATTCAGTAGCTGGTCTGTCTGTATCCCCATCTCTTGTGAATGTTGATTTATATTAGTTTCAAGTCGAAGCTTGATGTAACCTCATATTTTTATGGAGTTTCTCTGATAACACAGTAGAGACTTCAGGGCTTCGTTAGCAAAACAAGACAGGGAGGAGGGAAAAGAAAAACAATTCAAACTGGGATTTTTGTTTGTTCTGATTATTTATTTCTTCTCCAGAGAAGTGTCTTGGTGGGATTGACTTTTTTTTGTATGTGGTTGTTATGGGAGACACAGCTTGTTTCCAATTTTATGTGTGAGAATACTGTTCTTTTTTAATTTTTTCTTTGACATTCGTTACTTAAATGCACAGTCTTTTTAAAAAGGAGAGATGTTTTCTTGGAAATTATGCTGCTTTCTAAGGATGTTTGTGAAGTGGAATAGAGTAAATTCAAGTCTACAATTTTCTGTAAGACGAAGACAACATCAGCTTGAAACTTCAGGAGACA
Source organism: Urocolius indicus (assembly GCA_013401255.1). Lineage (NCBI taxonomy): Eukaryota > Metazoa > Chordata > Aves > Coliiformes > Coliidae > Urocolius > Urocolius indicus. The sequence goes on along the minus strand of WBNH01011501.1, from coordinate 107,450 downwards.
TGCTCTGGAGTTTTGCCTAGAGTCATCCTGAGCACTAGCAGATAATCAATATACTTTGTGTGTTTTTCCTTGCATAATGATAATTGATGACAGCTTTTATTGTAAAAAATACAATCTCCAAGATATGCTGTCTAGTAGATCTACTGTGTAATATATCTGCTGTCCTGTCCCCACTTTCTGCACACACTTTTTTAATCAACCTTATAGGAAACATCTAAATGATAGTAACTGGAAGATATTAGTCTTTTAGGGGCATTTTGTTTGCTTATTCACTATGCATCCCCTTCTCTCCTAATGATTTTAATCTGTTTTATAGTTAATTTGTCACTGTTGGAAGTGTAAGTCTTGCAGATGGGAAGGTGTACAAAAGTCTTAACATTAAGCCTTTGGAGAGGAAGCTGGTGGTAAATGGAGAGTGGGCTCTGTGGAGTGTATGGGGCCATGTATGGCCCCAGGCTTGGCACTACTGTGAGGAATCTGGGGCTGTTTCAAGTGACATCGCTGCTCACTTGGTGACCCAGGAAGAGCACTGGAGGGAATATGCTGTGTGATAAGACCTTGAGGTTAATCGTGTAGCTGGACGCACTTGCTGGCCTTGACACACCAGTTACCACCCTTGGATGTTGGAAGGACTCCCATGCTTGCCTTCCTGTGGCCCCTCATGTGCCATGTGAACGGTTCAATATGCCATTTAGATGCCCTGGTGGCTCTAACAGTGTTTTGCCCTGTGGTAGCTGGGGTGGTTTGGGTGCAGTGTGGGGTGTTAATGATTTCTTTCCTCATTGGCACTGGATGGTTGGTGTCCTGTCATCCCAGCTTCTGCTCCCTTCTGTTCTCAGGAGCTGAGTGGATATTCTGGGCAAGGCAAAATTTGGGGTAGGGTTGATGAGCAAATAGTTTTCCTCCTGCGACAAGTTCACCTTCCTCCTGCAGGAAGGTGAAAAGGTGAGAGGATGGTTCTGCTCTGTAGTTTAAAACTACCTGCTTAGGTTTATGATGGAAACAGAAAAGGGAGTTTGATTGGCTTCGGAGAAAAACTAAAGGCAGATTTACCACGTTTGAGTAAACGAGAATTACAGCAGATAGGTACTCTTCAACCATCTATGACTTCGTTGTATCATTTCGAGTTACTTCAGCACCCTCAATTCTTTAATTGATAATTGACTGGTAAACAAACTGATATTAAAATGGCAAACCTTGATGTCATTGCTGTGCCACTAAACAGAGATAACAGAAAATTCTTCTTTGCTCAAAGAGATTTCTAGAGATCAAAGAGAACTCTAGAGGAAGAAGCTTCTCGGAAATTGTTCTCTTTACAGGAGTAGTTTTATGTTGATAGTTTCATTTTAGTAAACTATATTTTGACTTATCTGTGGGCACAGCTGCAGTTTCTCCTTTGCTGGTGACAGAGTAGCTAGATGTAAAACCTTGAGTTTATGACTTTACATGTATACATAGTTAGGTGTAGATATATCTTGTCTAAAGATATATCTGTATTTTCATCTAGGAGTATCTGCACAGAAATAATAATACATTTTATCAAGCTCATAAAAACTTTGTAGACGTTCACGAAAACTCAATTTTACCTGTGTTAATCAACAAAGATCCCCTGTAGTGATCAAAAGAACTGGGAAAAACAGTATTTCCATCTTTGTTTTCCTGTGATCATAAAGATATGAAGATGAAACCGTAATGCTTACTTGTAATCTTAATTATCCAATCTTGCTTGAGGTGTGGCATACTTGTGAATGTTGACTGGAGGTTTACTGTTTTGTTGCTTTCCACTGGGGAGCTACAGAAGCAGTTTTCAGCACCCAGCTGGAGCTGGACTGTTGGAGTTTTTTCATGAAGCCACTTCTTTGACTGTGGGTTAAGAAATACGAGTTTTAAATAGGTGATAATGTAACCAAAATGAGAACCCAAAGTTTAGATAATCTGTGTTACTAAGAGGACTTCTTCTTTCAGTTTTTACAGCCCTCTTGTGCTTTTTTGATGGCTCTCTAGAAAACCTTGCCAATAGAAGATACAATGAAATGATGCAGGCCAAAATATTTGACTTGTGGCAACATAATTTTTTTTTTTACTGCAGCTCTAGCAGTTTACAGTTTTACTGCATATTTTTGCGGTGTACAAGGCTTTATTAAGAAAGAAGAGCTGACAGCAACAAAATCCCAAATAAGGAGGCATCTGTTTTCCATGCTTTTTGTGTTCATAATGAGCATAAAGAGCTGAATCCCAGGCCATGGGAACTGGCAACAGAGGGAACCGTGTTTTATGTGTTAGCGTTGTCTTTCCAGACTTAAACATTACTTTGGAGTGGTTATGTCAAATGCTTTCCTACAGGGTTGTTTTTTTTTGGTTTTTTTTTTTTCTTTTTATATCTTCTTTCTGGCTAGTTGTATTGTTCCAGGAGGTTTCTGTTGCTACCATGAGTAGTCTCGAGGTATCTCCCTTTTCAAGAAAATATTTAGTGTGTAAATGTTTTGCTGAGTACTCTGCCTTTACATTTTGGGAACCTGTCTGCACCATCTCTGTGGTTTTCTTATTCAGTGGCAGGCCTTTGCAGTGAAAGTGCAAATTAAAGATAACTGACTTTGGAAGTGGTGTACTTTTTCCCCTAGGTTGACTTTGCTCTTACATTGACAATATTTACAATGGTGAGAACTCATTTACTCTTCCTAAGATTGAGCCAAATGTTTGCAATCCCATAATTTGACTGTTATATAAGGCAAACTGAGGTATTTAATGCCAACATCCAAGAGCCAGTTCTCACAAATACAGTTGAGTCTTCACAACTGAGATGAGTCTTTTAAGCTGACACAGTGAAAATAAGAACAGCAGGAACGATGTTGAAGTACAGAGTTCCACTTTTCACATTCCAGAGAAAATCTTTCCAATCAGAAGGAAATTTTTAAGCTCTCTGCAGTGTAACTTCATGAAGATGCTGTGGTGTTTCCAAAGAGTAGGAATTCAGTACTCTGTTACTGTTGAGGCGGGGGGAGGTGGGGAAGATCCTTAGAGACCACTGAAGGAGACCACCTACTGAGTTTATATAGTAGCATGAAGAAGGTAGAATTAATCAAATAACATGGCACATACACAGTTAAGTCTGATTCTTTTCCTTGCTATAGTGTCACAGTTTAAATCAGTGGAGGAAGTCAGGACATATATAACACAGATAGCATAGGTGGATGTACTCTCTTCAGAAGCATAAGGAACAGTATGCTGCACGAGTATTTTCTTGTCCACAGTAGCCTGCCATTATTGATCCCCAAAGCAGTTGGGAGAAACCTGTCTGTTTCTCCAGGCTTTTGAAAATGTTAGATGCACGTGGGTATATTTTTTTTGAGAGTGACAACAGCCTGAATGAGTTGTGGTTTATTGGCAGATGTTTTTGTTTTGTTTTGTTTTGTTTAAATACTGTTTTTTTTTAAAAAAATCTTAAGATTTCAGTTTATAAGATGGTAAAAAGTGTCTGGCTTTGAGTTGTATTGCATTGTGAATAAGCATCAGAAGATAAAACAACCACTCTGTTTCAAATGTGGAGGCTTCTGAGTTACTGCTTAATGAGTCCTGTGTGTTTGCATTTATGTACACATGAAATTCACTCATTCTGAGAAGGCTTTAAGAGCCCAGCATTTAATAAGCAAGGATCCATAGCCAGGTTTGAGAGGTCTTTTGCATTCCAAAGTGTCCCAACACTGAAAATCTTTAAAAAAGAAAAACTCTTTTCTACTTATTCTGGAAGTTTCTGTGCAAACTTGGGAGTACTCATAGAAGGAACTGTCATAGCTGATTTTAAGTCTTCATTGAGCTGACTTCAGTCTCTTACAGTGACATCATTTATGTTGCTATTTTAGGCTTATGGAAGACCCACGTATCACAGAGATTGCTGCCAAATTAATGCATCCCACAGCAATTCTTTTAAAAAGACCTTGCACCCGCTTTCTTCCAAACTCCAAACCGTGGCAAATGGCTATTTTTGAAAATTAAATTGGAAGGTTCTGTCAAAGCTTATCGAAGTCCTTAGGCATCTTCACTGTTTCTGGTAACCTTTTGATCAGCAAGTCATGTGGGATTTTCTGTCCAGTTTCTTACCAACTCATCAGGCACCTGGACTTTCAGAGAAGATTTGTTTGCATTTAGGCCCTTGAACAGACTTCAGAACTAGCCTGTTACAGCAGATTTCTGAGGATGTTAAAACATCTGGATTTAGAAAGTAGTTGTTCAGTAGGTGCCAGGTACTCTTATCTTATTCTTAAATTATACACATTACTAGACCAGGAAGCCAACTTACTTGCTTTTGCTTGATGAGGTTTTTTGGGGCTTTCCTCAGAGTCATGGTAACTTCATGGACCTTCCCTCTTACAAAAAAAACCAACTTTTGGAAAAATCAAAGTAAGAAGAAAAGCTTAGACTTAGATTGGACTCACATTTCCAAACACAATGAGAATGCCACATTATGTTTAAATCTCATGGATTTTTTCATTTGTTTAAGTGAGGGAGAGGTGTTTGCAAACTTGAATTCATAATATTAGGTAGCTTCTTTTAGAAAAATACAGGAAGGGTTGATCCCAACAAGCTGTGTTACTTGTTCTTCAGCTACTGGTAATTCCAGCTCTTCTGCATTTAGAATTGCTGGCAAATATGGCAATGGAGTTGTAATCTGAGGTTATTGCCGGTCAAATTAAATGATCTCATTATTTTCATGGATCATGCAAAAGGAAGAAGTCGGACCCTGGCGTGTCTAATTGTGTTCTAAGGCACAAAGAAACATCTGGGAGACAGTAGACACTGACCAGCTCAGTCCCAGGGAGGACTGGGGCACTGGTCCTCATGGAAGCCATTTCCGGGAACATGAAGGACAAGAAAGTGACTGAGAACAGACAAATGTGGATTTACTGTGGCCAAAATGCAACTAATCAATATCATCAAGGCAAGGTGCTGCGAGCAAGTGAGAACAGAGGGCCTTCCTTACTTTGATACTAAGGTTTTTGACCCTTGCTTTAGCATCCCTGGAGCCAGACTGCATAAAGACTAGATGGATGTTTGGATGAATTACAGAGTGTGTGAAAAATGGCTGAAACAGTGGTTCAGCATTAAACTGTCACAATGTTACTGGTGGTATTCCTTGGGGGCTCATCCTGGTGTCAGTGTTTTCATTAATGATAAAAATGATGAGATGGAGTACACGCCCAGCAAGTCAGACATAGAATTGGTGCAAGTAGTGAATATGGAGGAGGGCAGAGCTGCCATTCAGGGAGACTTCAGAAAGTCAGAGTGGACTAAGAACTACTCCATGAAATTCAACAAAAAAGGGCTGGAAACAGCTTTGCAGAGAAGACGCAGGAATACTAATGCACAGTAAATTGAAAAGGACTCGAGAGCGTGTAGCCAGAAAAGCAAACTGAAGATTGTGGGCTATGTGAGCAAGAATATAGCCAGCAGATTGAAAGCAAGTGTTTTCATGCTCTGCTCTGTGGTTCTGAGACTGTGGACCTGCATACAAGGGTGACTTGAGAACGGGAGGGAGCACAGTGGAGGACCACTGAGATGGTTGAGTCTGGAGCACAACATAGCAGGAGCAACTGCAAGAGCTGGTTGCACTTCAGCTGAGAAGAGAAGGCTTAGGGAGGCTGCAGTTGACTTCAGTGATCTATAAGACATTTGCAAAGAAGATGGAACTAGACTCCTCTTAGAAGTGCACAGTCAAGGGTCAAACAAGAGGCACTAGTTGCAGCAGAGGAATTTCTAGTTGAGCATAAGGACAAATATCCTCCATTGTCAGGATAGTGGAGCGGGTACCAAGAGAGGTGGTGAGTTCTCCATCTGTAGGCAAGCTCCTGTGCATAGTGCTCCAGCTTTTTACTTAGGCCTACCTTGAGCAGGACTAGAGACCTCCAGGTGCTGTGAGAGTAGTATTTAGCATTTCCCTTTCCTTGAAATAATGGTTTGCTGGTGGATGAAAATTAATAATTGTCTAGTTTTAAGGGGACCAATGCAAAAATGTTTTCACTAAATCCTTCAAATGCACCTCATGTCAAATTCCTAGCTTTAGATCTTTTGAAGTGAACACTACTGAATCATGTGATTGTCCATGAATTAAAAATAAGGCAAGTCTCTTTCTGTTTAAAAGACACTGTTACCTTCAGCAGAACTCGAGGTGGTGATGCAGTCTTGCAACATTAGAGAGCATGCATGTGGCTCAAGAATGGGAGCATTGTCTGCAGTCCTGTTATGTTTAGATTGAAGCTTATTTGAGAGATTTTTAGAGAAAAGCCTGAAAACTGCATCTTATGGCATAAAGGTACCTCCTTGGCAAAGAACAGACTTTCTTGATAGCTAGCCATCTTCGAAGAGTTTTAAGTCATTTATGCCCAATATCCATTGAGCTTTGGGAGAATGGGGCTATAATGCTACAGGGAAATAGTAGCCCTTAAATAGAGGTGCGTTCAAGTTACACACTTTGGATCTTTTTGAATGTTGTTTGCTATTATATAGGACTTTCTAATTCATACTGATATTCACGTAGCTCTCAAATAAAGGAAATTTTTAAAGTGTTGTATGAAAGGCAGTAAAAATACTTCTTTCTTCATTTGCTTAAGGTTTGAGCTTTAGACTTTTTCCATGAAATGAAGTAGCTTAAGATGGCATGAGAATTTTAGATTACATTTCACTTGCCTGTACACTTCACCTGCAAAAATGCCAGCAGATGTAGGCTTGGTGTTGCATGACATCCTGGGGAAAGTTCTTTGCTAACTTGTCTCAGATCACTTTGACAGGTAGGCACACACCTGAGAAAATACACAAAATCATCTTAACCTGAAAAGGGCTAGCAGCCATGTAAGCCAAAATTTCCATGCCTTCCAAATTAAATGCAGATATTTATTTAATAGCATAATTGAAAAATGAAGAGTAACAGTTTAGGCAATAAGATATGGAACAATGGGACTTCATGTTATTTCAGTTAAACTCTCTTTTTAACACCTATTGAAATAATGTACTGAGTAGCTGAGGCTGCATGTTTGAGCCTATACATGCAATAAGGTAGTGCTTTTCCTTCTGAGGTTTTTTAAAGTAACATTTATTGCTATTTTTTAATTTGAGTGTTAATGAGATTTTCTTACTCTTTCTGGCATTGTGTATGCCCCATTCTTGTATTCAGGGGTAGCTTTGTGGTTTCCTGCATCTCTGTGTCTTTTTATTGCTCTTTATCTAATCACCCAGATGTAGTTGCACTGCCTTGTAATTTTTCCAGAACCCGTATTCCACTGAGGATGTTGGACAAGCCCCAGATCAGATAGGCACGTTCCAGAGTGTGTTCAAAGCTTTGTAGTGTATTATGAATGTGAAACAGTGCTTAGGTATAAAATGAGATGCTTTCAGATTTGTCCACGTAGTGTTTGTCATCACAAGCAGTTTGGATTTTCCAGTGAACTCATTGCTAGTGTCGTGGTAGAGTGATGCACCTGACTTGCTCACGCTGTGCTGCACATGAACTGTGAGAGTCACCTGCATGGTAAGTGGGTTGGCGTGGACCCTTCAGGGCATGGGCAGCAATGTCCACCCATAAAGTGATACGTACATAAAGTGTGCTTCATCATCTGGATTATGCAGCTGCATAGAGGCCCACCTGGAGGTGGATCTAAAGTGTGCTTGGCATGTTTAATGTCTCCAATTACCCATATAACAAGCACACAAAAAAAAATGCTGAATATGAGTTTTCAATTACTCCATCTTAGGTCTTCTGAGAGGGAGAGGTGACAAGAAGGGGCTGAGATCAGAGTTACAAGCTGTCTTCCCAGCTTGATTGTGAATTTTTCAAGACCTTTTTTTGAAGAGATTTTTGTCTCTCTCAGACTTTTTCCTAATTGGAAAATTGGGAAGATTTCAGTGTTCCCACCTTTTATTGAAGTGCTTTAAAATGTAGATTCAAGAGTTAAAGATTTTAGGTTTTTTTTTTTCCCCAGTGAGTTTGGTTCTGGCAGAGCAAGGTACAGAAAGGCAGCTAAGAAGTCTTTTGGTAATAAAAAATAATAGATGATGATATCTGGTAATGGTTTGGTTTTAACTTTGGCTCTGTCTCATACTCTGTGTTCTGAGATTTTCTCTATAGATAGTCACAAATGTGTATTAATGTAGCTCTGTCAAAGTATGTTACAGAAGTAGAATAACATTTTCCTTTCGGACTCCGAGAGGTCTATTGTAAAGAAGCACGGATGTTTTCATTGGTTAGTTGACTAGCTAACACTGATTTCCATATATATGTCTGGGGACTTGCAAATGTCAGTAAAAGCACATTTATGTATTTGTGTACTCATTGAATTCAGGATCTTATGTGCTCTGCAAGTTGTCTGCATGGCATCCACCACAGGTTGGATGCCTTCAGGGGTGCACTACATTGCATGTGCACATTTAGCCATTTTTCAGGATACCTAGTCAGCCTAATTCCTTATACTTGGAGAACAAGAGGGTATTTGAAGTGAAAGACAGAAGACCTAAAGGAGTTGTTCCCCTTATGAGACTAGTACGTTAAAGTCATCAAACTTAGCTGAGTATCAAAGTTTTGGGCCTGTGTGAGATCATGAGTTGAGAGTAAAACAGAAACCTGTGAATATTTGGCTTTGTCTGGTGTGAAGAATGCTTAGAACAAATACTGTTCTCTAGGTTTTTCTCTTATGTTTAGTTGAGGACTAATTACTTACAGACTTTAGCATGTCAGAATTTTCTCATAAGTCATTAAACTGTACTGAAAAGGCTCTAAATAGTGAACTGACATTTGTGCCTTGTTTCTATTGACAAAGTGGAAAAGATTTTTTTTTTCCTTTTAATTCCATAGTCCTGAAATCAGCTGTCTTCTGGCCCAAATTCAGTCCATCAGAATGCTTAAACTTATGCTTAATTTAAGCATCTATTTACTATATCAGGACCAAGGATGGCATAATAAAATAACAATATGTGGTAGAAATAACAAATTTTAAAAAAAATAAAGTGGAGAAAGATATTTTTAGATCTTTAATATAAAAATGACAATAACCACTAGGTGGCAGTTGAAAATTGTGTATTCAGGTAGTTATATCTGCTGTCAACATGATTACAAATTTTAGTAGATCCAAAAGGATTTTACGTGAATCTGCATAGTTCTGAAAGATGGTGGTGTTTCCAAAAACTCACAGAAAGTACCTTGAGCTGAGTCTCTTTCTTCTGTGACCAAATTGAATCACTGGATTAAGGAATCTAGTCTGCTTTAAAAGCTTATTCCTGTATCTTAAAATGCTACCTTTAGAAAGAAGAGAAATAACATGTGTAACTGATAAATGTCTGCAAATTTGTTTGTTTTCCACTTATTTATATTGAGCTTTTAAACAAAATTTCTGCTATGCCCTGGCATGCCTTTTGTCTTCTGGGATTGTGACTAATTTGAGGTACAATGTATTTTGACAAAGTGCTGCTGCTTCAATATGTCTTTTAATATTATTTTAAGTGAATAGCTTGGAAATTAACCCAGAATCTGTTAGGGGAAGGTTCAGTCAGGGAACAGACTCCAAGGGTTTGCTTCTCACTATTTTTTTTCTTTACTCAGTATATCTCTTGCTTGAGGAAGAGGATAGAATGAGATTGTGGCAATTTGATTCTGCAGAAAATATGAAGGAAACTAGGAATTTATTATCAGGTCAATCTTGTGCTGTTACTGTCAGTGATGATTTCACAAGCTTGTTGTACTGAAATTGTCATGTAGGCACTTTATTTTTTTCTGAAATGCATGAGAGTTACATTGCCATGATTTATGAGCTAGTAATATTGAAGATGAGCAAAGCTGAGTAAATGATGTCCATAGCTATTAATTTGATTCTTCTTCCATAGGAGAAGTGGGTGGTAACTGTTTCAAGGGGTTTTGGACAACCATCTTATCCTATTGTACTTGAGTCAAAGAGAGTGAAAGGAAACAAACTATAATACTGGGTTGTGCAAGGATATTTTATGGCCTATTAAATATGTATTAAGAGTCTAATTCTTTCATTTGCTCATACCCTGACACTGGTAGTAGTTATGACTGAATTTTATTATGAAAGTTTTGTTACGCACATAGTAAACCTTACAATGGATTACAGTAGTGTTGGACACAGCCGCATTGTGCCGATCCTTCGGAAAGCGCAAGGACACAATCAACAAGAGGTGAAGAGGAGAGTCAAACAATTTTCCCATTCAACTGCTCTCGCCCTGCAATGTCTGCTGCAGGAACATCTCTTTTGTGCTGCTCCCTGCTGCACAAAAGCACTTGGCTGTGTTTCTACCATGACTGGACCTTACAGCAATTTGTATGCCTACTAACCAAAGATTAAAAAATGAAGCTTGGGAGTGGCAAGTAAAAAATAGTGCCTTTTTTTTTTTTTCTCAGTTGAGAGAGTCTCATCCTTTGACGGCTGTGAGCAGAGCTCCGGGCCATCTCTCTTGTTCACTTTAAAATTTCAATTCATCTTTCAGTTCTTACCCAATAGGCCCTTCAGTGCGGAAGCTATTGCTGAACTGCGGGTGCCAGCCTGAGAATGAGCAGATGGGAGTACCCATGCACTGAAATTCATTAGGTATGTTCTGTGGCCATCTTACCTGTGATCTCACAGGCTCTAAAGCTCTTTATGCCACAATTAACCATTTAGTGACTTAGAGGGAACCTCTGGTGATGCAGTTAGCAAATCACAAAATATTTTCTTTTTAGGACAATATTAAAATAATGGCAACACATCGGTCGTTATAGAAAAAGCTGCTTTTCGTGCAGACTCAAGTAGTCTCGATCACACAAAAGCCCAAAGCAGTTTTTTTTTCTGGGTGTATATGTGAACACTCTTTCAATTCTGGACCCTTGTTTTCATTACTGTTAGACAGCTATTCTGTCCATCAAATTTCTCCCCTGCTTTAACTTGGTAAAAGTCAGTGGGTTTTGGATTGTGCTGTGGCTGTGATCTGTGATGCTCTGCAGACACTCATCTGCTGTCTGAGAGGTGGTTGCATTTCACAGTCTACTCTCTGTTGCTGGAGAAAAAATGAGCTATTGATACATTACTCTGGCATCAGCAGAGGGCTTTTGTGTTGTCATTTTCCCCTATCTCTCTGTGAGGAAGCATCGCAAAGTAGGTTGGGCTCTGCCTCCTGGGTTTTGAATTTCAGGCATTTATTCTGTTCACCTTCCTGAATTTGTTGGCACTCTGCGCTGTTGTGGTAGCAGATGTACAAGCAAAAAAAAAAGCTGCTTTGGAGCAAAAAGATGCCAGGGCTTTCTGCCTGAGTGGGTTGTGTCTAACCCCAGAGCAGGACCGGGTTTAGTAGTGTACCAGCATATACATTCCCTGCATGTGCAGGAGGCCTGGTGCTGCTCCTCAGTACCTGGCTCTTTTGTGTTTGTGCTCCCTGCCTGCTCTCCAGGAACTCCAGGCCAAACAAGCCACTAGGTAAAATCCATCCAAGTGGATTTTACCAGAAGATGCTCACGGCTGTGGGCAGACCTGCCATGTCTGTGGAATGGTTAGTGCCTGGTGTCTGGAAAGGCAGCTCTCACACTAACAAATGCTTGTCTTCTGCACTTTGTGACCCTGAAATTTTGGCTAGAGAAGTGTGTCACTAGAGTCCAGTTAATGTTTTGGTGAAGTAAGTGTAGCTGTGGCTTGTGACTTGCTGGGTTTCTTGTTCTGTTCATTTTTCCCCTGTGGCTGCTGAAGGCTGGAATGAATCCTCTGTTAGCAAATGTCCTACTTAAATTCAACGCAAAAAAGGCCTCTTTTGGTTCAGAACTGAGTCTTCAAACAACTCATTAGTTTTTTTTCAAGTGACTCTGGAAGGAAAAAAAAAAACAGTTAATACAAAAGGCTTATGACTGGTTACTTCAAACTGTGTGAACTGCATCCTTCTGTGAAGGCTCCAGTTTGGAGACATCAATGTGTTCAAAGAAAGATGATAGCGATTTACACCTCCAAACCCTTTTGTATAAGTTGAACTCTTCCATCAAAGGCACACATTCTGCAGCATGGGAGACACGAGCACCTTTCCCCATGACTGCACCAGCGAGCTCTTTGACAGAGACACTTGCACCCAGGTAGTTGGGTGCCCTGCTTGGTGGTTTGTTTCCGTGGTGAGTGCTGCTACTTACTGCTTTTTGGTTTGTTGTTTTTTTCTTTTTTTTTTTTTTTTTTTAAAGATAACTTTTAAAAGGGCAATTCTTAGGTGCAAACTTCCCTTCCATCCTAAGGCTGTCCTTTTGGAATCCCCAGGGCTAAGGCCAGTTTGGAAATAAACACCTCCAACCCCTTAACCTGCAGCCTAGGCTCAGCAGCTTCTGCTCTGCATCCTCCTCCTCCAGCCTCATGAAAGCCTGGAGTACCCTATCAGTGTGGGCATCCCTGCCATGATACAGTTACCAGCTGTTTTGTGTCAGCCCTGGTGCAGCTTACTGTTGACACTGGGTAACAGCAGTATTTCTGATGCCTCCTCCTCATTTTCCCTGACCTGCTCTATGTGGCATGCCATTCCCTCCCGCTCCCAAATTGCTGTGCTGTTTGGGCAGGTATGTTTCCTGTGTCCCCTCCTTCTTCCGCATTAAATGCTTGCCTACCAAGTAGGTGTTTGGCTTGTGGATGTGTGTTGGTTTAGAGTGGTGTGGGTGTTTTATTTTGATGTGGAAGCAATATGTTTCTGAACAAACAGAAACTGCATTGCGTGTTTTATTTTGATGTGGAAGCAATATGTTTCTGAACAAACAGAAACTGCATTGCCCAAACGGGGCAAACATTTCCTGTGGGATCATTGGCTTACCGTTTCATCCACAAGAGCTTCATCAAAATCTTGGTCTGGAGTAAAGCTGAAATTGCTGTACCTGACCTCATCAAGTCTGTTTGAAAAGTGTTGGCCACTTTGTTATTTTTATTTTTTTTTAAATAATTAGTGCTTGAAGTTCTGACTTTTTTCAGAGATTAGGTTTATATATGATAAAGCAAGGCTTTTATAGGATAAAGTGCAGTGGAAAATGAAAGCTAGACCAGTTCCTATGCCATTTGTCACTTCATAAAGCTTGTTGTAGGACCCAATTCCTGCTAGCCTGGTAGTTGGTACCTTCCAGCAATGATAAGTTCAAGATTCATGTACTGACTTGGTTTTACCTAGTAAGTTAATGTTACCTGGCATTCAGACGAGGGAATGAACATCCAAATTGAGGGGAAAAAATCCAAACAGCATATAATTAAAGACTTTACAGAACCTGAGGGATGGTTGTTTTTATAAAGATATGCAAACTCCTATCTGACTGTCCTACTTACATTCAGTAGATTGTGAGAACATTTTTTAAATACTTCTTAGTTACATATTTGAAATGTCATGCACCACTTAGCTTTTGTAATTAGGTTATTTTTTTGTTATATTTAGCATCTGGGGTAGGGATGATGAAAAACTTGGGCAATTTGTTCAGCAGTGCCATTGCCATGCATACTACAGCCCTGGGGATCCCAGGGCACTGGGTGACTCCTCTCACAGACATTTCCCTTCTGCTACTCCAGGACTGCCTGCAAGGCAGCACTCTCCAGGACATGGCCTCTGTTTTCTTTCTCATCCAGAGAGGCCACCCACTTGTGCTCTGCAATATAAACGTGGAAAATGAAATATTTGCTGATGTCTTTTATGTATTCAAGGCCTCTTATTTTGTCTTTTCAAGGGAAATGATACTACTTTTCACAGAGCTTTTCCTTTATTTTTCGTGACCCTTTTTTCACTCCCTTCCTTCCCCATCTTTCCTATTCACTGTTTGCTCTCTTTTAAGAAAAAAAAAATTAGTTTATTTTCTAGACTCTGGCTACCAAGTTGTAGTTGAACAAGTAGTTTGCCTTACTGATAACAAGCATCTGCTGGCAGCCTAACCACAATACACTCTTAAAATGGTTTTCCAGTGCTGTAGCCAATCTAGCAGCCCTAAATTTGGGTTTCATACTGAATTTCAGGCTGAGCATTGGTTGAAATACTTGGCCAAGTAAGGTCCAGTCAGCTGTGTGTGTTCTTCATCAGGTGCAAAGAAAATTTAATAGCCAAGTTCTGTGCTAAGTTTTGTCTTTTTAATTTCATAATCAATTTACTCATGCACTGTGATGAAAGAAGCCAGTTCCTAAATGTGTCTTCCAAGGACATATTTGTAGGAGGTGGGATTTGCCCGCCTTTCACTCATTGTAATGAGTGGCATTCCTAGAGCCTAAAGAACTTCCTGCAAAGTAAAATATCAGTTTATTGTATTTCTTCATACTGTTGTCTAAAATGAGGAGAAAAAAAAGAAACTAGAAAGAAAAGCAAACAACTTGTTATTTAAAATCGATCATCATTAAAGACTTTGCAGTAGTCCTCATGACTTTTCAAGCTTTATTTCTCATACTTGAGTCTTATGGAAAGATTCACGCTCGTCTTCTAAAACATCTGAAGTGGTGACATAAGCATACCTGGGCAGAACATTCCTTGCCCAGAATAGGCAAGTGTTTTTTATGTTTGTTGATTGTGTGAGGTTTTCCTCTGCCATCCTGTGCACTTGCTGTCTGTATGTTTTCCATTTTGAAAACAGAGTTAGAGGGGGCTAGCACTTGAAATGCTGTTACAATCATTCTTACTGATTAGGTCTGAAGAATTAACTACGAGACAATTAACCAAAAGCAAAAGTACAAATGGTAACACATTTATGCTCCCTGTTTGATTCCTAAATTGAAGCATCCTGATACTGTGCTAATGGTCAGTACAGTTGTTCAACATAAAGTGCTAGACAAAACCTGGTTGATGTCTGTGCATTAAAAAGCACAAAATAATTTTTTGTGTGTATGTGTGAATGAGCAGAGAAATAATAGGACTGAAGTTTAAAATCAGACTAGTAGTATGTTGCTTTTTTGTATGTTGTAGTATGTTGCTTTCATTCATTTTTGGTAGGCATGAAAAATTCACTTAAAAAAACCCTAGAAGTACTATTGAAAGGCTTTTTATGTTCTTGAGGTTAAATGTATTAGAAAACAAAGAAAGGAAGCAACTCAGACATGAGTTAAAGAGAACAAGGAATAGTTTAAAATAATATATGAAGATGGGACAGCGTGTTATTAAAAATTAAGTAAGACTTGTTGCTGAATTGCTAAGTATTTCTTGTGGTGACAGTTTGTCCCAAACCTCTGTTAGCAAACAGGATTCTATTGAGTCTTATTGAGTTATAACTTCTTTCATAATTATATAATTTTGTGTGAATGGATAAACAATTGTGACAGAAATGCTTATGAAGTGTGGAAGTAGCAATATGGAAGATTCATTGGAAATGGAATGCAATGGAAAAAAAGTTCTTCACACTATGTCAAGTTGATTGGGAAATCCACTGGGGTTTTCCAAGAGTAAAACTCATGTGTGATGCAATGGAGAATTAGAACATTTTTCATTATGCCAATCCTACATTTGACTGAGAGAGCCATCAACAAAAAGGGAACGCAAAAAAGGTCTCTGAAATGTAAGTCAAGACTTACGAGAACTTAAGCAAAAAGAGGAAAGAGGTTTAGAAACACAGAAATATTTAAAAATGAGAGCTGAAACAGTTTATCTGTTCATGTTATGAATTACGCCCTATTTTATAGGAAAGCACAGAGGGCGTAGAGGATAGAGGATATATCTTGACATACTTGAAGGATGAGGGGCTTTCAGGCCACTAAGTAAGAGATGATTGAAGTCAATCTATGGCCTCAGTTTTTCGGTCAATGGGGTTAAATCTGGAGGATTTTTGTCACTGACCATTGCTGAGTTTCAGTCCATAATGAAAGCAAGAAATGTCCAGATGTGTTTCTGTGGTAAATGGTGCCTCTGTTACAAACTGGATCTGACTTACTCTGTGTCTTGTATCTCCTAAATGCTTGTTCAGATGATAGAGTAATGCCCCATCTTGCTAGAAAGCCTCTTTATAGCAGAGTTGCTGCTTCATGGTGATGACTATGTTAAAATGGTTCACAATTTAAGAGAACGTCCTAATGAGCATCACTTTCATTCCTGAAGCTGAGCATACCTTTCTGTTTCAGCACTGATGTGCAGTGAGCTTTAGTTAATTTATTTTAGGGTTAACTATGTGTTCAGTACCTAGCCTTCATGCATGGAAAAGAAAAAATTGTGAGCTGTGTGGCAGTATCCTTTGGGATTTGCAAGGTAATGCAAGGTAATTTGCAAGGATGCACAGAGCATAGGCAGAGCCTTGATGGTGATGGAGAACACATGTAAAATACACTCATGAGTTTGGCCTTAAGTCCTGCAGAGTTTTCTCTTGCTGGTCTTTCAAAGGGCAGCAGACAGATGGGTGCCAACTAAAGGCAGTGCTGTTGTTGAAATACCGCTGAGACCTCCGCTGAGCTTTGTAAAGCAGAATCATGGAGCACTCTTCAAACATTTCTTTAGTTTCATACCAACAAGGTGAAAGGCTACAAGTAATACTCATCTTACTTAGAACGGTGAGCAGAAACCAGATGATTAGCTTGCCTTGAGAAGTCAGTGTCAAGGGCTGGAGTAGCTGACTCCCTGTTGTCCTGCATTTATCCTGTTCAGAAATAGGCCATGTACTGTATTGACTGCAGTGATAGGCAGATCTCTGTCATTTAACAAACTCCAAGACTTAACAGATCTCTGCTACCTACAGGAGTTGAAGTTTCTGCTTGAATAGTAACTCAGCTACATTGTAAACTTGTGTCCAAAAATACACTGAGCAAAAATAAATGGTGGTTCAAACTTCAGGAAGAGAGAGAGATGCGAAATAAGGTACATGGTGGAAGTCATGGTGGGATAGAAACAATTTCAAACTTGCAAGTCGGGATGCTGGGTTGTAGCTTTATTTTCCATGCCTTAGTGTTATTTTAAAACTGAAGTTGTTTCTGTGTATTTGTATCTGCTTTGTGAGTCACAGACAAGGATTTAGCTGAAATGGTGAGTAATTATGTGCCATATAATATTTGCTGAAAAGATGGGAGTTGGTTACAGAAAACGAACAGAGAAGGTACCATGAAATCAAAGTTTGAATATTCTCCAGGTCAGAGTGATGTGATGGGGACAGCAAAGTTGTGGAGCTTAATGGGAAGCTGCTACTGGTGGGGGCCAAATATTGCTAACAGTGGGAAGGAAGTAACAACATGTAATACACGTCCAGGAAAATGCCTTTTTTAAAATGTAGGTTAAAATTTCTGAACCTGCTTCCTTCAAGGTTCAGCTGTTTTCTCCAGCAAGCAGCGTCTGAAGGTCCTTCAGCTTTCTGTGCAGCATGAGTCTGTAAGGGAAGTAGCTGCCTACACACATTGCTGGTGCAAGCAAGGCGTATTGCCAGAATGCCAATACATTAACCGACAAGAAATACACGTGGAGGAGATCATCCAAAACCAGAATTCATGATCACTAAATGGATGGGATATGTAGGAGCATGGCCGCTAGAGCTGTGGGGGCTGTAGTTGCCATGTGGAATGGTTCAGGTGAGGTGTTTGTCCCAACAGTGGCACCAGGGCTCAGGCAACTGATGTAAGTGCAAGTGCACTTCTTTACATTCTGCCACTATAGGCTGAAACATTAATACCCTAGCAGACATCTTCCAGAAAGCAGCATCCTAAAATGTGATGTTACTTCGCAGTTAACAAGGTTCAGCCTCATTTCATGCCTTTCTCCTGAGAGTCAGCAGCAGAGCTGCTTCTGGCTTCACCTGTGGGACCAGGGCTAAGCCCAGCTTTTTATCCTACTGACAGGAAGGCCCTGTGAGACTTCTGTCAATTTTTATTTGCTTTATAGAGGTCTGGCTGGCTAATCACTCTCCAGGTTTGGTTTATTTTGATGTTTGCATTATTTTCTTGGAAAGCCAGCCATGCTCCTGTCAGGATTATCATTGACATTACACATTGTAAACAGAAATCTACAAGGAACCAGACTGTGTGCCAGCAGTGCTTGCTTCTGGTTTTGGATGTGATGCACTGGTTTTATTTCTTTTGATATTTATTTACCTCTTAATTGGGTAGCAGACCTCTTAAGCCATCCCTTAAATTGATAGTTAGGTTGTGCTCAGCATGTGGTTTTACTGAAAGGTAGTTTTGAGGCAATTTTTAGATAAGGACATGCAAATTAGGTGTGTAAGTAAATACAGTAAACCTTCTGCATGCATGGTTTTTTTTGCCACATGGAGACTTTTGTTGATGAGTACTTTGGAAGTGTCAGGGTAGCTAGTTCTGGTTGTTTCCTTCAAATTTGTGTCTTAAAATTCACTTCTCTTAGTCAGGGAGTCAGATTTCCCTATTGCACCTTCTAATGGCACTTGGGAAATCCTAGCTCATGGTGTCATGAGGTTCTGCATCAACATGGCTATATATAAATTCATGATAACAGAGGAGTGGCTGGCAGTATGTTCAGCTGCTATCCTGGCATTTTTAGTGGCAAAATGTGAAAAACTACAATAGACACAGGTGTGAGAGAGCTGTGGATTCTCTCACTCACTTGACTAATGAAGTATGGAGGGCTTGTCTGCTGTCCTTCAGACAAGGATGCATTTAAGAGCTGGACTGGCTAGTGTCCTTGCTTTGTGCTCTTGAATTGAGCATTGCTAGTTTATCTGGGCATTAGGTGGAAATGTTAAGATTGGAAAAAGTACATCTATGCTGTTGTTGTTACTTGGAATAAATGTCTTGCCAAAAACTTCTGCCCTGTCACTAGTTTGTTTAATTACCTATGTGGTGGTTTATGTCTAAGGGTTTGTTGTGGACTTCAGACTCTTTTTGCATAACAGGTCACAGTAATGAAAGGCAGTAGTAGGAATAAGGATCATTCAACAGAAGGAGAAGGAACTGGGAAGCGACCAAAAAGAAAGTGTCTTCAGTGGCATCCCCTGCTTGCCAAGAAACTCCTTGACTTCTCGGAAGAGGAGGAAGAAGAAGAAGAAGAGGAGGAAGATATTGATAAGGTAGATTTAATTGGATGCTTTGACCGTAGAAGGTTAATGATGGGTCAGATTCTCCCTATCTATCTTTTTATTTTGTTTGCTTCTTGCTGTTCTCTTGTGAGCAAACACAGCCAATAAAGTAAAGTGATATAAAAATGGGCTGTGCCCGTAAGACTGTAAAGGCAAATAACATGAAGCGGGTTGTCACTCATGCTTTTCAAATCTTGAACAAAACTTTTCTTTGGAGTAAGAGTGTTAACTGAATTGTTTTAATAACATGTTGCACATCTCGATCTTGATTGCTCACAGTGGGTTTTTGACGTGGTTTTTTTCTAGTTGTTTATTTTAGATATGATTAGCCTGTGCTTGATAACTGTTTCTAGTGTCTCTGAGGACATACCAAGCTAATGGTTTTTGTTCTTATTTCTTTTTTTTTTAAAGATTAATAAATTACAAAGACTAAAAAGGAAAAAGAAAGAAAAAGCTGACAACTATTTTTACCGTCTTTGTTTGTGAAATTCATCTTACTCTCCTGAATATTGAGAGCACACATTGAGTAATCTTGTCTCTGGTTTGATACTTGATATTTTGGTATTGTTTATTGACACTGGCCTTACCTGTTTTTTGAAAGGAGCCCACAGTGTGTGAAAATCAGTTAGACCCATCTTCTATAACAAGAAATTGTAATGGGTTATGGAGATGTGATGTTTCTTTCATGTGGATAATGTTCATATCTGCATCTCCATAATGTCTTCCCAGGGCAGAGAGGAAGAGATCAGTGCTGATGAGACTGCCTTGAGCCTCATCCTGATAAGGAAAAGTGACCTTGACAAGGATAAGGAGCAACAAGCAGGAGCCTAATACTCTGACAGTGCTTTCCATTGACCTTACAGGTCACTTCCACAGTGGGGTATAAAATAGTGGTGTTGTGATTAGGTAGAAGATGGCTTTCTATCTCATACAGTAATTCTTTTCGTTCAGTCAAAGGTAGTCTGCTGTGATGTGTCCGTTGTAAGAATAATAAGTGGAGAGAGGGTATTTTGTCAATGTTTGATGTTGAGATTTGCCCTCTATCTCTGATCAGCTATGCTTACAGACTAAATCATGAATGGCAGGAGAAAGGGAAACAACTCTTTCCTCTGCACTTTCCTTCCTGTGAACTGTGTAGTTGCAAACACATGTGACTGAGGTACAAGTTAGCTCTGCTCACCTTGTCTCACTGAGATACTTTTTAGGTTGTAGGAAGGTTCTCCTTTGTCCAGCCTCTTCAGGACTGTTACTGGAAAATGGTCCTCAGCTTAAAAATCTGTCCTGTTTGCAAGTTGGAATACGTCTAAAGGAGTCTTGGAATGTCAGGTGAGGAGGTTTGATGCAGAATTCCGAGTCTTCCAGTAGAACTTCAGGTCTTCTGGATGGAACAGATGGCTTTTGGAGACAACTTTTTGTATTTGTATACATCTCCCTTGTTCACACACAGCATACACCGATTCTCAGTCTCTGAGAAGCGTGGATAACTTGTGTTTACAACCCCTTCCCTTTGGGTTCTGCTAGGAGCTGCTCCTTGGCGCTGATGGTTTAGAGCAGGATGCTGACGAGACTGAAGATGACGAGTCCTCAGAGCAACGAGCTCGCCGACCGATGAATGCATTCCTCTTGTTCTGCAAACGCCATCGCTCTCTCGTGCGGAAAGAACACCCTCGCCTTGATAATCGTGGCGCAACCAAGATCCTGGCGGATTGGTGGGCAGTTCTAGATCCAAAAGAAAAACAAAAATACACAGACATGGCCAAGGAGGTATGCTCTGCCTGAATGGTGGACATAAAGGGAGTTCATTGCATACTTTACTTGTCTGACTTCTGTTTCTTGGTGTATTAAATGTTTTCTGTGGGATCTTCATCTTCCCTGCGTTCCTCAGCTTCCCCAGTGAGATTACGGTGCCCAGAGCAGCTACTATTCTTGCTTTGATTTTCTTGGTCCTTTCGATTAGGATGAAAAGAAACTGACCTGTGTACACAAGCTAACCTGTCTCTAGTAATCCTTGGAACAAATATGTGTGCTTTGTTACAGGTATCACCTGATACATCCTTCAGTACAAGCATTATGAATGTGGATAGTGGCCAGTGAAAGAAGTAACATACAGTTCAATGTCAACTGACTAGTGACTAGTCCAACTAGTGCTGATTTGGTCTGCCTTCCCACTTAGAAATTAGCAATACGTCTTGAAAAGTGCTATTAGGAGGTACAATACAGATTCAGAGGAAGGAAAGAAGAAAATGAAGAAAAAATTTTTGGAAGAAACAAACCTGATGTAACTGTTTTTCTTAGCCTTTTGTCATGCTGAAGGAAACTCATTCATTAAGAAGGAAAATAACTGCAGAACTTCATACAGAATTGACATATGAAACTATTAATCTTACTGTTGTAGAATTCATTGTTCCTGTAGTGATATATTTTTTTTCTTGACATAAAGAACAAATTGCATATTCAACATCAAAGTGAAACAATAAATCTGCATAATTTACATCATTACAACCAATTCCAAGAATGTGTAGAAGAGAGATAGCATATAATTTTTATTCTTTAAACAGATGTATGTTACAAAAATAATTATTAGGAGCTATAATGTTCTACTGAATATGTTTGAGCCTTTTTCACCAACAGGCCTATTCTCTGTGTGTGTATATCATTTGTTTTAACACTCACTTTTGTAAGTTGGGCTTACTGCTCTGAGACTGTCAAGAGGATGTTAATGTCAACTCTAATGTGAGCCATTTCTTGATATTTTTCCTAGGGAGAGCTCATTTAAAAGTCCAGAAAGTAAATGCCTTTGGAAAAACAAAATTACCATTGTACCAATAATCTTTTTCAGTACCTGTATGTATAAGTTGAGGTTTAAAGTGCAGGTGATGAGCTTCTCTTACTTAAATGTGGCTTTTCAATGCACTTTGACTAAGTTTTCACCATATAGCCTCTAGCCATTGCCCTGGCAGGGCACACATCTCCTGAAGGACCCTGTGTCATATTTACTACTGAGCATCTGAATTGTTCTTCCAGAGATAAGAATGGGCCCAACAGAAGTGGTTGCTACTGCAGTAGCTGCAACCTCTTTTTTTACAGTTTCAGTAATATTTTCACTACTTGAAACCAACCAAAGCTTACAAAGTCATTTACCTTAGATCAAGCAACAAACAAGAAGCTTTCCATTTCTTATCTTCTTAGAAGCAGCAGCGGTACTATCTCAGCAGTGTGCCAATAAAGACATTTGTATATTTACTTACATGTGTCTTATCTGTAGCCAGGATCCAGCATTTTGGAAGATAGTGAGGCATCCAAACATTTTTCCAAGTGGAATTATGAGACGTTTCCTAATGGATTGGACATTTAGCTCCAATTCCCACCGAGAGGATAGTCAGGTCTATAGTTCATTTAGTCGCTTTTGGAAAATCCCATTATGTACCTGTCTGCACCTTGGAGTGCCGTAATTGCCTACAGAAGCTGGCCTCGTGCCCTGTTTGTTTTCAGTGTTGTGTTTTACAGTCTCTTATAGCAATACCTGCCCAGGAGGCCTCATGCTGCTCCTGGGGAGCTCCATGTCAGCTTCTGCTGGTGTTTTCTTTAGGAGCAAGCTTTCTATTTTTATCCTGCAGGCTTCCTGAAACAACTTAAGTTTGAAAGTTTCATTATTTAGGCTATAACAAGTGGAACCGCAAATGTTCTTGCCGTTTGTTAGCATTTCCCTTCACTGAGGAGAAAAGGAATTCCAACCACTCACAAATACGCTCCAGCATATTTTTTAGTTATTACAATAATAGGGGTGGTGGTGTTCTGTTAACTCTTAGGGGGCCTACTATGAATATTTAGCTTTCTTGGAAAATATCTAGTGAGGGCATTATTGTTTGAGCCTGGTATGACCACTTTATTTTTAATTAAAAATTTGTGTTGTTAAGATCCAGCTGTCAGGATCGTTTCCTGTTTCCATTCAGTGGAAGGCTGCTCCCTGCTAGTGCTTGGCCAGTAGTTTTACAGGTGCAGTCGGACAGTGGTTTTTTGCAGGTGCAGTCAGCCAGTGGGAGCCACTGTCCTTGCCCTGCTCCTGTTTTGGCAGACACCTCGGGACTGGACGGGACAAATGTTCTGGTGTACTGGCTGGAGTCAGGCAAATTCACTGAGTGACGCCTGGACCATAATATGTAATGCGAACCCTATGTCCTTCAGAAGTGAAAAACCAGAGTGTTTGGGGATTTCTTTTGGAGTTTTTTTGCTCTGTTAGATCTCTGAGATTCATGTGACTTTTAATAGCCAATTGGTGAGATTTAAGCATACTTCAAAGTTAAGCACTTGCTAACTGCTGCCCTGAGGTGTAGCTGCAATCCACTCCTGAGCTCCTGTTCCCACCACAGTGGAAAAAGCAAATCTTTTATTTGGTGATGAAAGCAACTCAGGGAGTTGCCCTGAGGCGCAGCGCTTTTTTTTTTAACCTTAGCTCTGAAGCTCAACTGGTCCCACTGCATAACACATCCTTCCCCAGGCTTTCACAAAACAGAAATGATCACATCGGACCAATCCCACAAACATATCCTGTGCCTTTTTATCTTACTTAGAACTTAGGGATATGACACTGTTGGGCTGCCCCGTCACTCACGTGGCAACCAAGTTGGGGGTCGTTACATTCCAGGTTAAGGATTAATTTTTTTTGAACAACTTTAGAGATGTCCTTAGGCTGTTTTAAAGTCATTTGCTGCACAGTTGGTTGAATGGAGGAAACAGTAAGCCTTTACTGGGTAGCTCACTTGTTACCTTCTCATGATATGGCAAGCAGAATCTGTCATTTTATTTTAGGCCTTGGTCTAACAGTCACAAAAATCAATACTAAAAGTCTTTCTGAGATTTGGATGAGGCCCCTGTATGCACTTTTTAAAAGTACTTCTTGGCCATTGTTTAACTTTTTTTCATTTTTTGTATATCTTGGGTGTTGAAACTGTGAAAGGGGCCGACAAGCTGTCCTCCCTCAGTTTGCTCCCCTCCCTTCAGAGAGCACAATTAATATTCACCTCTTGGCTTTGCCAAGGAAAAAATCCATTAATACTCCAGCTCACTTGAATTGCTCTTGTTGAAAACTGATTAAAAGCTTATTGCTGCCTCATCTTGCAGGTGGCACGCATTCTGTTCCTTGTTTGATGGGCAGCCTATCGGCTTGTCAAATTACTCCACAGATCCAGTTACTCAAGCGAGCAGTGCTGATACGAAGAGCTTATGTACTGCATTGCTAGCAGTTCTCTGCTTTTCACTCTGCAGACTGGAATCAGGATTTGTGAGTGGGCTGTGGCTTTAACAATGGAAGGCAAAGCTGCTTCGCAATGTATTTCCTTTCTGCCTCTTTCTTTACTCCCTCCCCTTCCCTTCCCTCCTCTAGGCTATTTTTATGATGTACTGAGCTCCCACCAAACCAAACTGAGGGAAAGGAAAAAGGGGCAAGGTGAGAGGTGTTGCAGTCCTTAGTTTGCAGATTTAATGCATACACCCTATTCAGAAGTTAAAACGTGTATGTGGGTCAGCGGTCCCTGCAGATTTTTATTATTTATAGCCATTTCTATAAATATGAGCCTTCACACAGCGGGTTCACATGGCGCTATGCTTCAAGTAAACAGAAACATTTTTATCTCTGCTATAGTCTGGAGGTAGCAAGTGCCAGCTGATGGGTTAAGATGGAAAGAAAAGTAAGTGATACACATGCAGTAGTGATCCTGCCACAAGGAATGCTGTGTCTTGATCTGGGAAAACACTACAGCGACTCTCTAAGGACAAGGTTTTCAGTGCTGCTTCTGTGTTTGATACCCAGGGGATTTTTTATTTTTTTTTTTTTTTTTTTTACACACTGCCCCGCAGGATATGTTTCTGTGCAGGTATGTGCATGAAACATAGATTCTTCTCTGTCCTGTAACTGGGACTGGTTGACAGCTGGAGGGATGGGAAGGAATGGGCATAAATCACAGAAGAAACTTCCTGCAGTTTACTTCAGGATAAAACCACTCTTTGGGTCATTTTCTGCTGTCCAGAGCAACCAAGTGCATGAGGAGGTATTGCATTCCCACTCCCTGCAGGGAGTGCTGGCACTTGGTGCGTAGGCTCCTACAGCAGCCAGTGCTGTTATGACCCTATCAGTTGTTGGGCAAACATTTGCAGCTGGAATGCATGGCATGTTCTTTTGAGTTGCCAGGTCTCTACCTGGCATAGCAACACATTTAAAATACTAAAATCTGCTCCTTTCATTGCTGTTAGCATTC
Organism: Urocolius indicus; assembly: GCA_013401255.1. Lineage (NCBI taxonomy): Eukaryota > Metazoa > Chordata > Aves > Coliiformes > Coliidae > Urocolius > Urocolius indicus. Next base: position 82,232 of record WBNH01011501.1, on the reverse strand, counting down.
AAAAATATTGTTTTGGTCTGGTCAGCAAGATACTGGAAAACATTAGTGTTGTGTTTTGTGAATAGCATAGGTCCCCATCCTTCCCCCTACCCTCCAAACTGTAGGATCCAGACTTTTCCCCCACCCACCATGTATTGTCTGGTTTCATTTGTTTTACTGTCTCATAGCAAGAATATAGCAAACATCTGAGATGCAAGCTGTGTTACTCAAGGCCAAAGAAACTATTAAATGGTCCCAGTTTATTTCATGTGGCCTTGCGGCATGGTACATTTTTGGAATGAACACTAGAATGGTATATCAGAAGTTACCGAAAATGAGATGATACTGGTGGTGATTTGTTTTCGGTGCCTGATTTGGAAAAAGCTTATACTCAAATATTCTATTAGAGAAAAATGAGTGCAAGATAAGGAGCATCATCTTGCATTTATTGTGAAACATATGTTTTCATTTAATTCAAACTAGAAAGTTAAAAAAGTTTGTACCTGCCAAAGAACTAAAATAGTTGTCTTTGTTCCTCAGAGAGTGAGCATATAAGCACTGGAGAGCAGTTTGCAGGATTAGCCTGCTCTGGGTAATGCCCTCTACTTAATATTTTCTTCTTATTAAGTTATGTTGGTGGTCAGGCTTCAAGCGCATGATTAAACTGTTAAAAAATCAAGACATTTAAGCATTATTTATTATATTAAATCATCTTGTATGCAGTATGTTCTTTTGCCCTGTGGATAGTACAGTGTCAGGACTGGCATGATATTGATAACTTTCCTTTTCTTTTCTAGTACAAGGATGCATTTATGAAGGCAAATCCAGGGTACAAGTGGTGCCCCACAACAAACAAACCTGTGAAGACCCAGTCATCCAGTGTTACAAACAGGAAAAAGCTATGGGCCTTTGCATCAGACTCAGCAAAAGATTTACCAAGCCCAAGGAAAGTGACAAAAAGTGAAGAAATGCCACAGCTTAACTTCGGGATGGCAGGTGAGAATTCCATCCGTGTAACTCAAATGGAGCATCATAGTTCTGTTCAAGGATACAGTATTGAAAGTGAACTGTGGTGCAAGTTGTACTGTAGTGCAAATACCTTTCATGTCCCTAATTAAGTTGCCGAGATTCTAGCTAAACCTCTGCATAAAAACTTTCTGAAGTTCTCTTTGGTGTGTGATTGCTTTCAGGAGTTTAGTCCATATATGTGACAATATAACCCATGTCCCATTTGGGTTCCAGATGTGGTTGTTTTTTTAATTTCTAGTCAAAAATGAAAATGCTGGTTGTGTTCTTTCTTTCATAGAGCATTGTACTGTGTTTGGTAATTTGCCTTTAACAACAATAATTCATAGGTGTCTATGAAGTTGGAGGTGTTGACATCCTTGTGGATGAATGTACTCATGGAGCTAACTGTATATAAAGTATTGCTCATTATGCCTTGGAGAGGCAAATTCTAACCTTTTAAAGATTTAAAATAAAAAAAATTAGTATGTGAATAAGTGTATGTGGAGTGCCTGAATTGGTGAAAGGCAGATAATATCTCACTGGCATTCACAAATAGCAGAACTGTTGCAATTGTAACCCTGAAGTACAGAGACATTAATGATAAATATTATTGGCTTAAGAACCAAACAATCAATAGAAGAAATACAATCAATAGTAGAAATATTTTTTCTTTCCCTCACCATCCATTTTTCTGGTTTGGTTCTTTTTGTTTGTTTGTTTGTTTTTCAGTTTCAAGTTTCTAATTTTGTTAATACTGATGTATTTGGAACTTTGTATGCTGCCTGGTTTATGACAGGTTTGTGGCAGATAGAACTTTCCTGCTTAGAGAAATCATGGGCTGGAGAGTGGAAAATGGGTTTATGGAGCAAGAGAAAAGGATAAAAAGGCATGTGTACCCTTTTGCTAGTATAGTGGTATGAAAATTCCTTTAATGAAATTCCTTCTGGCTGTGAAGGAACTGTGAAATGTGATCAAAATAAAGTTTTTCTTCCTGCATAGTTGCAGTATATGGGAGACCAGTTCTAAAAATCCCATTCTGGTTTTGCTATGAGAGGATTAACTTCTATGCACTTCAGAGGTTTATTAAATTAACTCATAGAGCAAGTAATAGGTCTTGGTCTACCTGCCTGCCATACCTTCCTGCCCCTGCTGAGCTATCCATATGTAAAGTTTCTCAGTACAGAGAAATCTTTAACACCTGTCAGAGAAAAGGAATTTAGATTAGTTTCTAATTAATTCCTGATCCATTGTTTTAGCTATAGAGCTATTCATTTCTGAAGAAAGTCTTTTTATGCTACATAGGATGTAATATTTAAAAGTTTTTGGGTTTGGGTTTTTTGTTGCGGTTTTTTTGGTGTTTTTTTTTTTAACTGTAGACTGAGTTAATGAGCATAATAATTCATAGGAATCTCACTCCAGTCCTCTTGTCAATGAAGATTATTTCTTTAATGTCACAATAGCTCAGAAAATAACAACAGCTTCTAACTGAGAAGTTAACAGCATCCAAATCATGACAAGTCTGCCATGCCAATGCAGACCAGCCCGCTTTTAAGCCTTTTGTGGTGACCTGTTGTGTCAGGAACTTCAGATGTGGCCCCAGCATTGGGCATCTGACCTGCAGACCCACCAGTGATGTCTTTGCTCATCCAGCCTGGAAGTTGGAATTAAGCATCTTTTTCCTCTTGACATGGCACACCTGTGGTCAGTTGTAGGGTGCAGGGCAAAGACAACTACTGTTCACAGGTGAACATGACCTCACAACTACAAGCTAAGTGAGCAACATCTTTGTTCTACAAGTGTGCAAGATTGCAAACACTTCCATATTTTTGCAGCAGAAGAAAAAACTATCTGAGCAAAAAAAGCTTTTCAGTGAAGCAAAGGATGGAAAAAAGACACTTCCTAGAATAGGCAGTATCCTGATATAGATGGGTTTTTTGTTTTTGTTTTGTTTTTTTTAGAAAGAAGCTTAAATCTGCATCCAGCTAAGTTAATTGAAATTGGTACCTGCTGGCCTTCAGTCTGCTTAGTTCTTCAGTTCTTTCTTTCCTCTGGCTGAAAAATGTGATGATGAACTAGCCAGCCTGCAGAGTATCTAACCAGACCAAAACTAACAAAGTATGTCTTTCTCAAATAGGGAGATGGTTTTAAGTTTCATCCATATTAAAAGCTGCTGAGAAAGTCAGAAATCACCTCCTGTTCTGCAAGTCAAATATGTGCACAATTTTCTCACTGCCGTTGATTTATCTGTGAATTGCTTTAAATAGCACTTAAAATTCTTAGGTTCTTAACGTCATAAGAGAAATGTTGTGCTGAGAAGGCACCATAAGCATATGGCACTGTTTTCACATGTACATTTTGTCATCCCTTAGGTGAAGTTATTTTGTAATTTGAAACCTTTTAGTAGAAAGGTTTTTGTTTGTCATGATCAGACAGCTGCTAAGCACCAAATTAAATTTTCACTTTCCACTTAGTTGTCATTTTTTCCCTCCATCTTAATTTTTATATTTAAATAAACAGTTCAAGTATTTGCTTACTTGAGGGAAAACCAGTCCTATCTTTGCCCTGTTATGATAAGCTGCTTCAAGGGCAGAAAGCTGAGACCACCAAGAAGATATTTAGAAGAAGAGGAACAATTTTAGAGCCATAAGCTAGGTGTTCTCCACTTGTCTAAAACTGAGGAGAGGGGGAAAATCCATGGATAAATAAAGTGAAGCACGACAAATCAGCTGGGAACCATCAGAGTGATGTGGACATAAGAAGATGCTGGACTGTTGTGTTTCAGGCACAGTCTTTTCAGGAACTGTTTAAAAGAGTAAGTGCCATTGAACAGAGCCCAGCTCATCTGGCATTGCTGTCCTGCTGGTCATTTACACACACGAGGGATGAGCTCCGCCTGTTACAACTGGAGAGTAGAGCTAGATAATTGCTGGGATCATGGGAGAAGGTGCATGATGATATCAGGAGATCTTGGTTTGCTTAGGCTACGAAAGCAAGTGGAAGAAGAACAGGGTAACTCCTTTATAGGCAAAACAGGGAAATACTATTTAAAAAGAACAGTAGATTAATCTCATAGATGTGACCACAAGAAAAAAATGTGTACCACATGTCCCTGAGTAAATTTAAGCTGAATACTGGCAAAAAGCTCTTAATGCTTGAAAGATTTGGCTTCTGCAACAGCCTTTTAATGGGAATAGAGAAAGTAGGAAGCAACCAGCCAAGCTATTATGGTTTAATGCGGAGCTCAGTAAGGTTATGATGGGCCTGAAGATCTCTTTGTATCTTTTTCCTTCAAATTAACTACCTCTTCAGATATATATCTTTCAAGATTCGTGTTAACTTCTCACTTCTTAGTTTCTCTAATGCTCTCTTGTTTGAAGGACTAAACAGTTTCTGATAAAGTATTTTTATGGCAAAAAGTGTTGTGCTGACAGTGCTTATGAATGCACTTACAAATTGTGCTTAAGTACTTGCTGGTCTTTCCTATTTTCTGTCTCCATTGCTTATTACCAGATCCTACACTTCTGATAGTCTTGTCTATCTACCAAGAGCCCTGTCTCTTTGTAGAAAGGTAATATCTTTTGCTGTTTTTTGAAATTTAAAAGTAAAAAGTTAAACAAACAACACAACTCGGAACTACAATAAGACCCACACACCTTCTACCTGTTCATTGTGTTAAAAGAAAAAAAAATAATTTCATTTGAAAATTGAGTTTGAAGCCAGGTGTTACTTAGTCTGTTTTCTTAAGATAACGACCTGCTCTTATTGAGGTGGTGGATGAGCCTGATTTTATTCACATTGGTTTCCTCTGTTTGTATTTACTACTGTTTTAAGAGAGTATTGAAAAAACTTGCACTGTGAATGTCAGTCCATCTGTAGCACTGAATTAAACAGCACTAGCAAGTATTCCCTTAACTGGAACTTGGTCATCCATAGCACTAAATCAGTTGTGGCCTTTATCAGCTGAGAAGCTCAACAAATTCCGCAGCATCACTCATGAGTAGAAACAGGCCAGAGGATTTCGCAGTGGGCATTTTGGTTGCAGCTATTATGCATCCAAATTTTGCGTTACAAAATGCAGCCAAATGGACAAAGATTTTGCGATGGTTAGCCTCCATTCCAAGCAATGGTCCCAAGCACATGTAATTTGTTGTTGTAGAGAGAGTTTTTGTATAGTTTAGTGAAAGGACATTTGAAAACATAGGTGCGTGCTTAATGAAACTTGGGAAAATTACTTTTCTTTGGTGTCTCGTCATTATGGAAGTTGGTGTCTCAGCTATACAGCAAGGATAGTGCTGCCCTTTCTTTCACATTGTGGCTGTTGTGCAAAACATTTGGGCCACAGACTGCCTCATTCTCTACATGACAGTCTGTTAAATCAGGTCCCTGCATTGCTTCCAAGGCCTGTCACACACACCACCCCCCTCTCCTCTCACCCTGCCCCCACCCCTCCCATTACATAATTAGTTCTCATAGTGATGAAGAGCAACCACTGTTCTGAGTGGACAAGCCACTCCATGAGTAATGCCGTGCCAGCGTTCATTGCTTTCACTTCTTGTTGTCGTCTTCTGAGCTCCTGAGGTGCAGGAAGGCTGGAGCCAAGAAACTGTCAGCATCAAGTAGTTGGGGAAAGAACATTTATATCTCCATTTTACTTTTCTCAATTATATATTGTATTGCAAGGCAACAAGCAGGCAGGCAGCTTGTCTGGCCAGTGCTTGTGCAACTCTGGCACAGAGGATGAAATGTTTCATGCTTCAGAGCTGTCAGGCTGGCACTTTTCAACACTAAATACAGCTCTAAATTAAAGGTAAATGAAAGTAGAAATTTTGCTTCTGAGCTTGATGGTGTCGTTTCATTCCATCCTTTCACTTGTTCAGTGGCTAAGGAAGAGAACCACTGCTTTGTTTGAAGCATCCATTGAAGTATAAACATGTGGAATATTAGAGCATCTTTGTATGTATTTATGTATGAGATCATTACAATTGCTGTTTTGAAGATATTCATCTCTGTAGTACGTAAAACCTTTGGCACTAAAATTGTAAATCCAAGAAATGGAGTGTTAAGCACACAAATCCAATTAAATCCTTCAAACAGCTTTGAAAGCCTCTCCCAGAGGGTACAGAAATGGTTATTTGTGATTCTCTCAAACTGCCTTTTATGGCAACTTGCTTAGAGTGTCTGTGACACGTAGTCCTCTGGGGTTTTAATGCTGCAAATGGTAGATTCTTTAAACAAGCAAATGAATGAACTTAAGACTTGGTTTTACTCTTTTAACAGATCCTACACAAATGGGAGGCTTGAGTATGCTGCTGCTAGCAGGGGAACATGCCCTGACTGCACAAGAGGTAAGGAAGTCTCTTCTCTCCCTTAATGCAAGCCCGCAATTTAAAGAGAGCTCTGAAGAGGAATGTTTATCCAGTGGAAAATTAAATTTAAGATAGGTCTCAGGTGAGACTGAAGTGTGAGCTCTGTGAGTCTTTTATCCCAACCATGAATGTAGAGGTTGGCCCCAGTTTTTATATCGGTTAAATAACGCTGACTGAATATTTGACCAGACCAGGCAAATCTGCCACATGAGAGAATATTGTCAGACGTTGAAGGGTTGAAATACAGTGACTGTGTTAACAGGTAGTTTGCAAGCTCTTCTCAGCAAGGACGTTGTATGCTTGAGCAATACCTCACACAACTGTGGCCTTGGCACTGATAGCAAAATAAAAACCTAATAATTTCCATCCAGTCAATGTCACCATATATGTATTTTAAAACCATGCAAGTGCTGACAGATAATTAAAGTAATGCAGTTTACTCCTTTTCACTAAGTCTTTATGTCTAAAAGGAAGTCTGTAGTTCAGTTGCCATCACAACCATTTTGGTTTTATTAAGGAGTCTGGTAAATAAAAGTGTTTCTGCATATCTTCAGTAGTACAGAGACCTCGAGTCTTTCTTTAGACTGACTGTTGTGATCTATTTTTTTGGGCCAGCTTGGAAAATTATTCAAAAGGTGGCTTGTTTGCGTAAAATAGGCAGTCACTGCCATGAATCAGCTGGCCTGGAAAGAAGAGCGGTGGAAGTGAAGAGGTCTTTCTTTCTCTCTTTCTCTCTCTTTCTCTCTCTTTCTCTCTCTTTCTCTCTCTTTCTCTCTCTTTCTCTCTCTTTCTCTCTCTTTCTCTCTCTTTCTCTCTCTTTCTCTCTCTTTCTCTCTCTCTTTTTGTTGTTGTTGTTATTGGGAGGAAAAGCAATAAATAAATATCTATATGTGATACTACCAAATGCAAAATGTCTGAGGCCCTTGATGTGTACTGCCATGAATGAGTCAACACTCCTCAAAGCTTTACACAGCAGTTTGAGCAGTGGTAGACTTTGTGTAGATGTCTGTACTGGTTTTCTGTGCTGCAGCATGAAAAATAAGGAACAGTAGGGTAAGTTTGGTAGAGAAGTAAAAACAAGTATTTTGTGCTAAAATGAGACGGTCCTGCAGTTCTATAGTTTGTTTATAGGCTTGGAGTTTTTAATAGACTGCTAAGTTTAAATGAGATGGAAGTGTATTGTAGTCACAGCTACTTCGGTCCATCAATAAGGGTCTTTGCTATGACCTTACGAGTTGAGCTTTCTTGATTTTACACAAAAAAAATGTCTCAAGTAGTGTGATTTCAGACAGCAATTGAGGAGTAAAACCTACGCATGTATTTAGAGACAAATAAAAAAGATGTGTGATTGTTTCAATATATGAACACATTTTTTGCTCAGGACCTTTTTTTTTTCAATCTACATAAACCTTGTTTTTTCTAATAGCAAGCAGCATGGCTTGAGACACAATTTTTAATTTACGTATAAGTTGCATGATATAATGTGTTAAGAGTTGATATTGACATTGGGGTCAATGTGGTGTGCTAAGATGTCTGCTGAGATATTGTCAGTGAAGAGGTTCAGAAGTTACTTAGCTGTGGACAGTAGGTATTGTTTTTATGTGTGTTAAAGTATATATTTATACGTTGTGTATATAAGCCCTTGGCATTTCTATTAAGAAAAAACAGATATGTTTTTAGAAGAATTGTCTAAACGATATCATGCAGTCTTCATTGTCACTAAAGTGTATATTATACACTTGCATATATGTGGTTCTCTCATGAGGGGACTGCCAGACATAAGATAATCTCACCACATGCAGTTTGACTGTCTGTGCATATGTATGATTATGCAGACTTTTACGATTTTGTAAGGATAGCTCTTAAATACTATTACCATCTTCAAAATTGTGAATCGAAGAGAGGGCAGCGCTAGGAAAGTTTGCTCAAAACTTGGGAGAAGATGAGGGTAGTTATACTCAGAGGTTTTCTAATCCTACCTAAATGTATTCAACACCCACTGATTCTCTGTCAAGTGGATGTGAAATGAGTGTGTAGGGACTTTTCAAGTCAGATGTTTAACCTTCCAGTTGTCAGAAGCCCAGGTGTCAGGTAGCAAAATGACCTGCCAGTAGGAGAATGAGAGAGGGCACATAATCATCTCTTTATGTCACCAGTTACGTTCCTATTTTTGCAGGTTTTTTTTCAGTAGAAATCACTGTTGGTATGTGATTTCCAAGCAGCGGCTGAAGTGACTTAAGCAGATAGGCAAGAGAAGCTACAAATCTTAACAGCAGTAAACAAAGGCCTTGAATTTCTAGTCAGTTTCCACCTGCCTTTTAGAGTCCTCATCAGTTACAGAAGACTATGGTGGGTGTACATAAGCATATTTTGTTGAATATCTGAGCAGCACACCAGACGGGTCTGTTCCAGCTGATGTAGGTGTGCTAGGCAAGGCCTGGTCCTCGCAGCAGGTTTCTTAGCAGAAAGGCTGAAGCTGAGTGAGGAGCAGCAGTCTTTGCTTGCCCACTTGCCTCCTTCCCTCTCACACACAGAATTACACAGAATGGTAGGGATGGGAAGGGATCTTTAGAGATCATCTAGTCCACTCTACCAGGTAAATCAGGTTCACATCAATCAGACTGTACAGGAATACATTTAGGCAAGTTTTGAAAACCTCCAGAGAAAGACTCCACAACCCCTCTGACCATCCTGTTTCAGTGCTCCCTTGTCACAGGAAACGTTTTTCACATTCACGTGGAGTTTCCTGTGTTCCAGCTTGTGTCCATTACCCCTTGTCCTGTCACTGAGCACTACAGAAATAAGACTCACCCTTTCCTCTTAACACTCACCCATTTGGGTATTTATAAGCATTGATAAAGTCTCCCCCTCGGTCTTCTCCAGGCTAAACAGCCCCAGGACTCCCCACAGCCTTTCCTCCTAAGAGATGTGTTTAGTTCCCTGATCATTTTTCTGGCCCTCCACTAGACTCTCCCCAGAATCTCACATACTTGCCCGTCAGGCCCTTTGCTTGCCTTACAGCAGCACCTAGTGGCTTCTCTGTATGTTGCTGCGTAGAAATCCTGGAATTTGTCATGAAGTCCAAAACCTGGCTCTTCTACCAGTTTACCTCCCCCCCGCCCCTTGCCACTGCTCTGCCCATCAGGACAGCCTTAAAGCCTGGTGTCAGTTAGTGCGGAAGCTGAGCCAGGCTCTGTCCTTTGCTTGTCGTGGTCTGTTTCCTTTACAGAATGAAGCTTGATTAACACATTCCTGGCTAATAAGAATAGTACAATAAGAATAGTACAACTGAGCTCTGTGTTAATTCAAATGAGACTGTTGGTTTTGAGCAGTCATTTCTGTGTATTTTGTTGTCAGAAGTTGTGGCTCTTCCCTGCACTATTCCTCATAAGCATCCCTAAATGCCTGATTAGATACATTATCTGAGCAATTTTAGGCTTGCAGGACTCTTAACTACTTATTTTCTTGCTGTTAGATGTTTTGGGGTTATTTTTCTAGTAAGTATTTCTATCACATAGCGAATCTTAGTGTCTTCAAAAAAATTGTGTTTGTCTAAGTAATTTTCTTATTCAGAATGGTGGTGGAAATTACAGACACAGCAGTGTTGATGGCATCACCAATGCAAGATGACTGTGTTTAGCCCGGTATCATCAGTTTAGTGCTTTGTTGCATAAAACTCTATTGCAGAGTTTGGAATTAGGAAAAGAAAAGAAAAATAAAGAATCTCTGGTATTTCTGTGGTCTTTCTTCTTAGGTGATTTTTCAAATTCATTAAAATGGGTGCTGAACTATGTTTTCATCCAGAAGTTTTATTTTACTTGTCTAGGACTGTGAAACATTGGATTGCCCATCTTCTTGTAATCACTGCTTCTTGTTACTGCTGCCTGGTATTTTGTTTCACATGCTGTTGTTCTTAGCTGGAAAATGGTACCATAAGGTGTTAATCTGCACACTCCTTGTTTCAGGTTTCCTCGAGTACTTGCCAGTCTGATGCAACTAATTCTACAGATGCCTGTCAGAAGTCATCATTGTTTCAGTTTGCAGAGGTGAGTTTCTTCAAAAAGGGTTGTCTTCCCCAATGTTTCCTTTTAAGAAGCATCTAATGTTCAGCTGAAAGTGAAATCAAAATTCTTTTGTAATTTATGTTCTTATTTGTTCCTTCTTTTGGGGTTTATGGTACTGGATCATTTATCTGGTAGATAGGTGAGGCTTGAAGTGCAGGAGAGCATGTCTAGAAACAAGGTGGAAACCTTAGTGCAATAATGAAGCTGTCGTTCAAGCAGTAATTTAGAGATGTCATTCCTGTACTTAGTTTTAAATTAGTGTCTTACTAACAAAAGATTTAACATGTGTATTTGAATGTTACGTTACATCCTTTATCTATTATGGCCGCATTGGTCATTGACTCCATAAAAAAAACCTGTAGTTTCCAAAATTTTCTTCAATTCTATAACCACTGAATAGCTCTACACAACTGTGCTTTAGTTTTGCAAACCACGGTATTTTGTCAACATATGTCCAGTTAATAATACAAGTGCAAGTGTGGTGGTTTGTGGTTCGTTTTGGGTTTCTTGCAAGCATCCACTATTTCATCCAAGTTTTCATGGATTTCATTGACATAAATAACATGACAATGAGATTGCAAGGAATTCTGGTCCTCTTGCAGGCATCACTTGCTTGTTGGTATCTACTCAACTTTTGAAATGGTCATAATCAAGTGACGAGTCAGTATTTAGCTATATAAATACTGATTGTACAGGACGCTGAGTGGTGTATGAGTAAAGACCTGTGGAAGGAAGTTTTATTGTAGCAAGGGCTTCTTTTTATTATCAGTCGTGTTTCTGATTCCTGTGTCTTTAATACTCATTACCATGTAGGGCTTCATACTTTTCCTAGACATTGCTTGTAGAGCAGATACATTGCAATCCTAGCATACAGAAAATACAGTTTTGTTGGTTTGGTTTGTTTTAACATCAGCCCACAAGGCCTTGAGTTGCAACTTAAGATCTGAGGTTTTCAAAATGTGTTAGAAATAAAGCACCAATCTTTTATTTCTGTTGTAAAGGTAATGGCCAGAAAGAAGTACATGACCTGTAATTAGTCCAATAAACAACCTACAAACTTTTCTTGTTAGGAAGAGGCTATGCCTGGTATGCCAGCAGGCACATGAAAAGCAATAATTAGAAGTTTCTTAAAATTAGGTAACTTCAGGGTTTCTTATGATACTTCTGTAGTAACTTCTATAGTAATAATTCATCCGCATCTCTTAAAACATGCATTTTAGAAGTAGCTCACTGGTGATCATGGATTAAAAATGCGCATTAGCTACTCTAACTTTCCAAGGATGCTGAACAGCAGGCCACGAGGCTGCGTCCGACCAATGCATGGTAGATATGTCGATGTCAAAACAGTCAGTACTCATACCAAGGTCCAACATTTGCAACAAAAATAATTGACACAAGTTAAAAGTTATAAAATGCAGTACCTTAGTATCTGGGATAGATCTGGTATCTCAAGAGTATCTGCACACCTTATGTCCTTGTCCACACATACCTCCTCCCGTACTAAGCGATTTGTGCTCTGTCAGCACTGCCATTCTGCAGTCTCAGGTCTTTCACTGAACTCTGAAATACAATATAGTGTCACATTTTTGTTGCTAACCGTGTTTTGGCATGTCAGTGGGCAAATAAAAGCCCTTCAAAAAAGTCTTACCCTGTTCTACTGATCCTAGGACACACTTGTGAAATAGAATTCAAGAGCACCATTTCACAGATCAGTCATTTACAAGTCTCTTGGAAAACAGTTACTGTTCTTTCTACGGGTGTGTTGGGACTCATACAGGTTTGCATGTTCTTAGGTATCTGGAGTGTTTCTGTGTGACGGATCAGAAGTTTAGCAGATTGAGGTTTGATACTGAAACTGAAGAGTTAGGTGATAGAAACATAATTGTTTTCCTGATGGACCCCTTCAAGCACATCACAGCCTGGAATCCTGGGAGCTGTTAAAACAAACAGAGGATTTCAGGTTGCTGAGGTATAATGGTTGAAATATGGTGGGGAAGGATGGGAAGCAAGGAGATGGGGAGGTAAGGAAGCAGTAAGAGTTGTCACTGAGTGGCTAAGCACCCTGTCTTATAAGGGATTTTCATCTGTAGATGTTTATCTTCATGGCAGCATTCTGTCAACAAAAATTGTGTAGGGAATAACCAGTGATTGGGTAAATTATTGGCCAGTTTTACCAGCTGTACCATACACAAAAGATACTGGCCTTGTGAATATTACCTGGTCTTCCATACTAAAGGACTGCTGCAGTCATATTTTCCAAATAGCCTTTTAAATTAGGAAAACAACAAAATACATTCTGAAAATACAGTGTGTGTTGTTTGTGAAAGAGGCTGCAGCAGTGCTAAATGACAATTGCCCTAGAGGCAGGAATCCTTGGGGGGGGGGGGAACAACTTTGCAGATCAAAGGAAGCTTATCACAGCAGCTACAAGGATATGTAACAGCATTACCTGGTGACTTACAAAGCCTATAAATCACCCTTAAGTGTGTAAACTACCCTCCTCCTTCCACATATTGAAGATTTGGAGTTCTTAAAGATTGCTTTCGATAATTTATTCTCTGGTGTTTAATGTGCCTGAATGAGTTACTTTCCATATATATAGTCTTGCCCATTTTGAGGAGTCTGGTACTGCACCCTAAAGATGTATTCTGAGTGTGTCTGGAAAGACTGAGATTGGAACTAGTGCTATGCTGGAGGAGTATAATGGGATTAAAAGATACCCTGTTTGATTTATTCATGTACTTAGGGAGGTGTCACTACATACAACATGCTTCTTTCTGTTAAATGTTAAGCTAGTTGTGAATTGTGTGGTTTTAGCTTGACTAGGATGAGTCTTGCTGTGTTTCTTAGAGGGCTCAGATAAGAAAAAACTATTTATTGATTCAGATGCTATAAAATAGCTGACTACAAACACCCTTATAAAAGACAGAATAGAATTAACATCTCTAATCATGAAAGTTTTTTCATGTGACACATTTTTTTACATTTATGAGTACATTTGTTTAGTTCTTTTGAGGAAATGAATAGAATTGAGCGGGATGAAGCCAGGTGCTGAAGCCAAGCTTTTAAACCAAGTAAAAGATGGAGAACATTTCTTGTGAACTTATATTGCACAAGTGAATCTGCTAACTTTGTTTCAAAAATCTTAACCATCTTACATTTTAATTGAAGAGCTATTTTAGATATCTACAGGCTTCAATAGGAGGTAAATTACCTTTGGTATAGCATTTTCAAACTGTCATGTAAAGCCTGACTTTCAGAATTTCACAGAACCTAAAATCCTTTCCTCTCATAATTGAACAAGCAACAAAATGACAAACCTGAAAACTGTCATTTGACAATGCGTTGAGATGCATACCACAAGGCTGAGCCAGCTTAAATGGCACATCGGAGTGCATGTATGAATCATCAAATGTTAGGTAGAAGAGCTGCTTAGAAAGTTAATTAGAAACTGTGAGGACAGTTTTAATCAGGGCTAATCTCTTTTTCTTGTAAAAAATATTTAAATGTATGTGCAGTCTGGAGAGGTTTGTCACCACCAAAACAAATAAACAAACAAATAAACAAACAAAAAAGCAACAAAAATCCTCTTCTAGGCCACTGTTATTCCTCCAGCGTTATACTGTCGTGAAACCTTAATGGCAGTGGCTAGCATCATGTTTTATCTGCAGCAATAGAGAAATGGCACGTTTTTAAGATTGCAGACTGATCTCATTTAGGTCATTCCATGAAAAAGTATTGAGCATGACACAGAACCTCTTCAAGCCTTTTCAAATATAAGGGCTTTTGTTTGCACAGGATGTTTTTGTCAAGTCTGGCAAAAATCCCATTCCGTACTGTGCTACTTCTTATTGGGTCCTGTCTATATGAACCCATTACTACATTTAGTAACCTAAATTACGGTAAGCAATTTGCAGTAGGCTGCTGTCAGCAGCATACAGTGCTACAAAAGTGAAGAGTAAAGTATTTATGTAGCCAGTAGCCAAGTAGACCTGTGAAGAAATGGGAAGTGTGCTGTGGTCTGATGTGCCTCGAGACTTTTGGCAGCTGTCCCAGCTCAGTTTTGGTTCTGGCTGGGTGTTCTTCACATGTTCCCTTTCTCTTTGCTGCCTTTGCAACAAAGAATGCTTCTACGTGAAGACAGTGGTACCACATTTAAAATCAGCACCTTAACCCTGGGAGTTCAAGTCCCCTATCATTCAAACAGCTCATTTGTAGATGTAGCATGGGATTCTTTTCATCTTTATAGCCTCAATTAGCCTGTCATCTGGTTGTCTGTCCTGAGTGTTACAATCGTCAATTACAACTGTTGAGGATATAACCAATGAGGCCTGCCCGGTGACTTGCCACAACAGATGATCAAAATCCCAGGAGTAAGACTTCATTGTGTCTTGTGGGTGTACAGACAAGTGCCTTGGAGGTCTTTGAAGATGATGTGACATCCTCATGAGAGTGTTTTGAAGTATGAGTGTTGCCACATCACACTCTTGACTTTCTCATTCTGCTCTGATCTTGCAAATACTCGGTCCTACCTTTGTCCTTCTCGTTTGTACCTTTATGGAAAGCCATTATATAAGCTGATGTTTTCTGAGCAGAGGGCTGTGTTCCTTAGCACAGTGGATATTTGCAAGCTGTCTGCTCACTTGGGCTGGTTGCCGTCATCCTCCTAGGTGTGTGAGGGAAGCAGAGCAGATGGGACCCCTTGCTCTATTGGTATTACTGGATGTGTGCTTGGCAAACACAAACAGATGGGGATGACTGCTTTGTTGACAAGTAAGAGTACCTCCTAGATACACATAGCCAAACTCTTATCTGTTATTAAACAAAATGCTTCTGGAGAGTTGGAGCAATAAAATCGCTAGTTTAGCCATCTTAAAACCAAAATGAAGCCAAAACTGCCAAACTCTTCACTTTTGGCTGCTTTTCTGAAGTTTTTCTCTAGGTAATTTATTTTTTTTAAAAAAGCAATTACATGCAGCATGCAACAAAGCTCTGCCATGCCAGAGTATGATGTTGCCCCTGGTGCATTCTCACATGCTCACTTTGAGCTTGCTTGTGGGCAACATTCTCTGTTTATTTCTGTGCTGAACAGAAGGTTCGAATGCAAAACTTTTAGTCTAAATGTGCTGAAATTGGGAGTGTGAGGACTAATCAGTATCTTCTTTGCCAGTCTTCCGTTAAGTAAAGCTGTAACCTTCCCAGGTAAAGCTGTTACATAAAATAGAAAAATATATTTACTGTTTGCTTTTATATTGAAACTATTAAATATCTGTGTTGAAGTGAAATGCTTATTCTAGGAGGGAAATGAAAAAGTAGTACCATGGCACATGCTTCTCCTGCAAACTAGAATGTAATATAGTAGCTAAAACGCTGACCTGCATTGGAACAGAAAATAACAACTTGATCCTAATGATCCCCAAGTTAAACCTCTATAAGAGAAGGAGCTATTTGTTGTTATCGTACTCCAGATTCTGATTATCCTAATTAAAACTGGAAGTTGGTTAAGACAGAGAATGAGATCTGTGATCTCACTGAGAGTTGATTGATCAGCCAGAGTCTTAATGCTGATGTTTGGCCAGCAACTTCAGCAGTGTGAGTTCTACATTTGTCTCTTGCAGTTTTTCTTGACTATGATGAGAAGTTTTTTTGGTGAACTAAAATGTTGTCATCTTCTCATTCTATTAGTACTACAAGGATGTTGCTTGCATTTTGTAAGGAGCACCCATTCTCTTGCCAAAACAAAATGCTTTACTCTTTCCTTACATTGTTCATCAGGAGGCAAGATATGCCTGCATGTTCTCAGGTTATACTTCGGTGTGTGGGTGTTTTTCTGTTCCTTTCTGCCATTCGTATTGCACTGAAAAAAATCATTAGGCTGAGATAAAAGTAGAAAGAGAAAAGTTGAGTCACTCTTCCTGCAAAGTGCAGTGTACAAGATCTCACTTACTCCAGTGGGATCCTGAGCACGTTCTCTGAACTGTCTCAAAGCAAAACTAGGATTCTGAATTATTCTAGTTTAATGTTAAAAAAATGTTATTAATGCACATTCGGATATTATTCACCATATTTTAAATAGCTTGCAGTAAAATTGATGTCCTGGATTTTGGCAAGGTGTATGTGTGTAATGGATCTCTTTGACCACTGAAAAGTAAACTCTTAAAGGGATATAGTTCAAAAGAAAGATGTTAAGTATAAAAAGGGAAGCTAAGTTGATCATTTTTGCATCTGAAGGACCATGATCATAAGCACAATTTTTGTGATGAGGCAGATTCCATGGTGCCACTGGTGGTCTTGACCCTGCTCTTAGGTCTTTTCAAGGCTTCCAAGTCAAATACTACCACATAATGGTGTGCCAAAAAGGATAAAAATTGAGAGATAATGTTTAATTCCTGCATCACTGAACTTGTAATGCAGCACTTGGAAGCAAGTCAGAAAAAAATTGGCTGTAAAAGCAATTCCCTGAAGTGCAGTAGTAGTTATTTATTCAGCAGTGGTGCTGGCAAACCAACATGTATTTAGAAGGCTAGATTTGAGCTCCACCTGTAAGGTCTTACTTCTTTTTCCAAGTGAAGAAAGTGAAACAAGCAGTGCCTGTAGGACAAATGGTCTGTCTTAGCAAATGGGAACTACTGCCCAGATTTTCCTGGAGAATTGTATTTAACTTCAACCACCACCGTTGATGTTTTTAAGCAACAAGTATGTCTCGTTCACTTAGTCACATAAAACATGTGTAAAACACACTGCATGATAGAATATTAGCCGTCGACAATACAAATGTAGGAAAGAATCCTTCAGACTAATGTAAGGAAGACATTCTCTATTTGCTTGACTTCTGAATGCCTGTCAAGCGTTTCTTGGATGGGATTGCCTATCTGAAGTAGGGCTTTCTGCCAGAAAGATCTGAAAGTAACTGTTTTAACTAACTCTCTATTTTTTTCTTTTTTTTGTTTCTTTATTTCTGTCTTTTCTGTGTGTCACAAATATTTTCTACTCTATTCATTTAAAACCTAGATCTTGTCAAATACTTCCCATTTGTCAAGTTCTGAGCCAGTAAAACACTGTGGGAAGTCAACACTCTTCCAATTGGCAGAGGTAAAGTTACACTCATTAGTGTCACAATGGGAAGATGTATGTGTCTGTACCCCTAAAGGTATGAGTTTTGTGAGGCTTGCTCTGGTGTCAGATTAGCTATTTCCAGAAGTGTGATTTAGTAAAGAATGGAATAGCAAGAGAATTAGGCACTGGACCTAACTTTTCTTTATAAACCTGTTTATGTGTTAATATTGTTAATATACAGAAAAGGTTACACTTCTTTTCGCAAAAATAAGCCTCATAACTATAATGTAAAATAATGCTTAGGGCAATAGCAAAGACCAGAGACAATGGCATTCTTCTTAATCAGGAGCTGAATACAAGGATTCAAAAAATAAATCTTGGGTTATAAGGGCTGGGAATTGAGGCCTGAATTGAGGTCCAGGAATACAAAAAGAAAAGAAGACTTTGAGATCATCAAGAATCTGTATGAAGAGCTGGAATATCATAGAATCATAGAATGGTAGGTTTGGAAGGGACCTTTGGAGATCATCTAGTCCAACCCCAGTGTATTAAATTCTGAAATTGGCAGCTGTCACTAGTAATAAAGAATACTAGGCTAATTTTCCCTGAAGTCCTAGAAATTCTCTGTGAGTCCTAAATATAACCTTGTAGAGTTCTCCTCTTTGATACGAATGAATCATCTTTGAGGCTTGGTGTGCAAATACTATTCTTGATGATTGAAAGATGAAGATATATTCTGTATTCCAGATAAATAAGATGCTACCACTTACACACTTTTTTTTTTGCTTGAGTTGGTTTTTTTAGGTGTGGGTTTTTTTTTCAAAATCATGTCTTATTTCAAGGAGGAAAATAGTTCTCTAGATGCCCATCTAGTGGCATCCAGACATATACTCTTACTGTTGAGGCTAATCCCTCTCGTAGGAGCTTACATGAGTGGAAGAAAACCTGCCATACCAAACAGACAGTCCCTGGAAGTAGTGACTTTGTAGGTGTGTGCTACGTTGTCAGCAATGCCTATGCAAGGATGATTGCACCTCCCTGTGATCTGTAAGGGCATTTAACTGTCTGAGAGAGCAGAAAGGCTGGTAACACCCAGTCAGGGACACGAGAAGTTTTTGGAATGTCCTCCCTCTTACAGGACACCAGCAGATTTTTGAGTGGTGCTGGTCTGCTGCTGAGGGCAGCTTGAATTTTGGAAGTCAGTTCTAAAAGTTGCAATGTGACTGTGAAGCTTTTGAAGTCCTAATTTGAGGGAAGGACAGGTGCTTGCCCACGGGAGCATAAAATTTGCACGTCAGTTGGTAGAAAAAGTGAAGATAAGTCTGGCTGCATGACGTTTGCCTATTGGACAGGTTTCCATGATCTCTCAGTGATTGCTCAGATGTATTCCTACAAGCCTAATTTAATATACAAAATTAAATATTCAAACTGAGAAAAGCATGGCAGATGTGCTAAGCACATCCTCTATGTCTCTAGCTCTTGTAGGACATTAGTGCTATTGATTTTTTTTCCAATTTTGGAAATCTCTGTAATGTTGGATAAATAAATTGTGAGAGATTCAGATGAAGTTTTCAGCTGGCAGTTCAGGACCTTGTTTGGAGCATCCCAAATAAACAGTGTTCATTGTCAACTCGAGGGCCTCTTATTATTCCCTCAAAGTTATCTCAGGATTACCAGTTCATTTGACAGACATTTTTACAGGCATGCTGCTGTAACTCCAAACCACAGATGCTGTGCACTGGATGGGGACTAGACTGCTATATCCATTCTGCTGGCATGGCAGGGTTATGGTGAATGGGAGCATGTCTGCTTCAGCGTACCGCACTGCTCTGCTCCTCTCTTGTCTCTCTGCTGTGAGGATTAACCAAGTTTATCTTCTGCTTTCCTTTTTGATATTTCAAAGCCTTTCACAGATGGTGATAAAGTAAAATACATGAGTAGGTTAAATGATCTTCTAAAAAATTCCAAGAATTTCCAAATTTCTAGAAATGGTTGGAGCAGCTGTTCTGCAGTCTGAAGCCTTGGGAGGCTGTTGCGGATCAGCTCTGCTGAGTCTCTTGCTGTACCTAAATGCATACCATATCTTTATCCTTCACTGTGGAGGCATGTGAGTAAAGGGAGACAGTGATGAGAGTGTGTGTCACCTCGACAAGGCAAGGAGGCCACTTCTGCTGCAGAGGACTAACAGCACTAACAACACTTGGCTGGCTGTAAGCAGCCTTTGGAGACTTGAGCTGTAATGGTCAGAGCTTGGGAGATGCTGTGAAGAGCTGCAGCTTCCAGGAGATAGAGGTTTTTATTTCCTTTACAGCAATTGTAAAGGGTTGTACAGGGTTGACTGCAAAATAAACATTGTGGGCCTGTTAGTTGTTGAGAATGATGAGAACTGAGTTTTAGGAGACAGGGGGAGCTAAAAGATTGGAAACATTTTAGTTTTTCAGTCCCTAGAACTCCACCTTTTTCTAAGGAGAAGCAAGCATAAGAAACCTGCAAGCTTGATTAGATCATCTTTAAAGGTCCCGTCCAACCCCTTCCATTCTGTGATTAGAGATTATTTAGGGGGTTGATCTGTTCTCCCTAGGAACAAGCAATAGAACAAGAGGAAATGACCTCAAGTTGCACCAGGGGAGGTTCAGACTGGATATGAGGAGGAATTTCTGTACTGAAAGAGTTGCCAGGCATTGGAACCGGCTGCTCAGGGAGGTGATGGAGTCACCGTCCCTGGAGGTGTTTAAGAGAAGGGTGGGTGTTGCACTTAGGGAAATAGTCTAGTGGTTTATAGGGCTGGGACAAAGGCTGGACTTGATCTTACAGGTCTCTTCCAGCTGAAAAGATTCTATGATTATGGGATATGTCCTTAAAAATAGAACATTTTTGTCTTCATACTAATGACCAATCCTGAGACTGATGCTTTTGATTTGTTTAGAAAAATAAAATTTCTTTGCACCTAGCTCAAAACTGGTACAAAACACTCCAAAGCACTGAAGAGGATCACAGCCTGATACAGAAAAAAGCTTGTGGATAATTACCAGCTACCTGCTTGCTAGACAGCTTTCTGTACTCTTGAGTAGTTGTAAATATTACCAAAGGCTTGACGGGTGCTACCTCATTTTGGTTTCATAGCATCTCTTTTTCATAAGAGTCCTATAGGACACTAGCAGGTAGTGCCATAGCCTTCTTAAACTATGACAAAGAAATGGTTTTGCCATCAGATATCCAACTAAGCCTTCAAAAATACCACCAGTGGGGTTGCATGATGGTGTAGGTTAGTGCTTAGCCTTCGGAGTCTATATGTGAGACCGTACTTGCCAGTTCATCCTACTCTTCAAAGGGTGTCCTGAAAAGATTCCCAAACCTGTAAATACCTTTTACTGCCCAGGATTTTATTTTTTAACAGCATGCAGAGTTCTTCACTTTTTCAATATATAATCTTATTGAAGAATTTTGGGAAGAAGGAGGAAACAATCCATTCAAAAGCTATGTGGTAAACATAATTGTGCTGGTAAAAGAATGTGGTTTATTTTTTTTTTTTCTCCCCTTCTCTTTTTTTCTTTAGATTTCTTCAAGTACATCCCATTCAGCTCCTTCTGATTTAACAAAACAATGTGGAACATCAGCATTATTTCAGTTGGCAGAGGTAATATTAAAACAGTGGTGACTAATTATCACAGGTGGAGTGGGGCAGAAAAGTTAATGATGTTGATTGCCATAGTCTGTAACAACAGTGTAATTATAACTGTTATAATTGCACTGTTGCTTATAGAAGCATAAATTTTTGGGCCTTGGGTGCCACAAGTCAAGATTTCCTCAAGACTGGCCATCAATTTTGAGGTTTCTATGAATCTGTACTGCAGCTGAGAAGTACCACTAGTGTCTGGTGGCAAAAAGACTTTCCAGCCACCACTGAAACTGTTTCAGTTCCTTGGTTTAGGATTTGGGATTTTGACTCTTTGTTTTGGCCAAGGGGTGTGAGGAGTTGCGAGGGGAGGCTGGATTAGTCTGTTACTCAGATTAGGGCCTTGCCATTACAAATTCGTATTAAAGGTCATTAGTCGCTTTCATCTATTTTTGCTTTTCATGGATTCTGGTTGTTTGGGGTTTTTTAAGTGGGGAATAAACAAGTCACTAATTTCTATAGAAATTCTGCTGTGATACTCTCATCTGATCCTCCTGGGAAGAGTTTAAAGCAAATGGCCTGTTACTGAAATGTATTTCTTTTTTTTTCTAAGATACTTTCTTTTCCTCTCTCAATCTTAAAAAAATAATTGCAAATTTTAGAGCTTATAAACCAGTAAAACAGCACATTTTTTGTAGGCACATCCATAACCCTCTGTACTGTTGGCTACTGCAGAACAAACAAAAGTATAAAGAAAAAAAAAACAGTTGGCAAGAGATACGTGTGTTGAATTGACAAAATGTTACTGCTGCCTAATGAGTTGCATTTTGAAGATCAATCTCTCACTTTTGAAAATCACAGGCTGTGTTCGCATTGCAGTGCAGTAAGAAAGTCACAGAAGTACCTTAGTACCAAGAACCCATCTCGGCATAGTTCAGTGGAGTTCTCCTCTGTATAATTTAACCTGTTTCCTAGTAGACAGTATGCAGCCCAAGCTCTGGTGTTTCCAGTACTCAGCCTCATTTGACCTGAACCACATGAAGAGTTTCTGCCCTGTGCAGCAAGAATTACAGAAAGTTACTACAAAATGTTCTGTCATTGGTGTTACACATATGTTGGTAAAAGAGAGATTCTTAGTTTGCAATGAAAAAAATGCCTTGCTAAAATTGACCAAAAGAGACGCCATGATCTGGAGGGTGCATCCATACTGACAACGTGGCCTGTGGTCTGAGCTGTGGGACAGGGAAACTCCTGACATCTAGTTCAAAGTAAGCTTCTCCTATCTGGTTTTGCTCTAGGTGGCTGTTTGTTTGACAGTTGTTTTAAAGCAGCACTGGGAATTCAGCTTGGGGACTTGGAGAGAAGAAAGCATGTCTTCCTAAGTGAAACTACTTGGTCTTACGAAGGACTACGCTCTGTAGCAGTGTCAGCGTAGCTTACAGGTGATCCAGAATTGAGAGGGTCGCAGTCAGTGCTGCAGGAATGTGTCAGTTTTAAGATATTTTTACAGATCTTTTTCTGGAATATAGCTGTTCCTCAGACAGTGTAAGAATTTTAGTTTCTATTAATGTTATCTCTAGGAGGAGATAACCATGGCAACTACTGCTGCTTTGCAGTTCTTTGCGAAATATGTCTGTGACATGAGAAGAAAGATTTAGGAGGATTTTTTACTACATTCTAAGTTATTTTACACATTAAAGCAAAAGAAAATAATCTCAGTTACTGAGATTCAATTAACTTCCTCGCAGCTCAAGGCCATTTGAAAAATGGAGGAAAGAATTGTATATAGGGGCATTGAGAAGTTGAGGGGAGGTGTAAATGTGAGAGTTTAAGTAATTTGTCTGTGATAATAGTGAGAGATACTGTACTGTTACATTTCATTTAGGATATTATGAAAATCAGTCTAGTGCTGGATCTCCAGTATATGTAAAAGGCATTTTGAAGGACTGTGGAAACAACAGTGAGAGTTAGAGTCTTTTTGTATTAGAGTAGTAAAACCTGCCAGCCTTACTCTAGCAATTCGCCATTGTCACGTTGCATCAGTTAACATAGTTTGCTTTCCTGAACTGAGACTGCAGAGAGATGCCCTGTGTAATGTTCCTGTTAATATAGGTAAGTAATGTTAACAATTGATGTTTATTTCATGGAACTGCTTTTAAACTCATTTTATAGATGTGCCTTGCTTCAGAAGGAGTAAAAATGAAGGAACCTGGGAAAACAAAAGTGGAAGCTCTGGAAGATGTGGGAGAGCCAGTTCCAGAGAAAATGGAAGTAGATGAACTGGAGAAAACAATAAAAGACTCCTGTAAAGGAAAAGTAGAACAATCAGAGATAGAGAAAATGCAAAACCAGACTGAGTCAAAAGCGGTGGAATCAGAAACTGCAAAATGCAGAGGTTTTACTAGTATTGCAATGGAGAACAGTCTTTTTGAGAGAAATGATAACACAAAGGATTACATGTGCTTTTCTCCAGAGTTTTCAATGGCTGACGTGAATGTCCTCAGGCTAAAGCCAGAAAAGATAAAGAAGAAAAAGAAAAAAAATAAGCTGGACCGCCACACAAATGAAAAATCCACTCCCAAGAAGCCCTGTAAAAAGAGACAGTCCTCAGAGTCAGACATTGAAAGTGTAATGTACACAATTGAAGCTGTGGCAAAGGGGGACTGGGGTGCTGAGAGACTCACTGAAACTCCCCGCAAAAAACCCCGCCCTATGTCAAATGTGAAGGGAAGCATGTTGGATACAAAATCACCAAAGAAAAAAGTGAAATCGAAAGAGAAGAAAACATCAAAGGAGAAGCCCACGGAGCCCACCAAAGAATCAAAGCCTCCCGATTTCCTTAGTATTGCAGTCAGCAAGGAAGTTCCGTATGAGGCTTCTGATAACAACATTAAAGTGGAACCACTGACCCCAACAGAGGAGGTGGTACCCCAAAGCTTACCAGGACAGGTTAAAGCTGAGGACAGTGACTGTGTTAAAAAGATAGAAACCTGTGGCTCCAGGAAGTCGGAGAGATCTTGCAAAGGTGCTCTTTATAAAACTCTGGTGTCAGAGGGCATGCTCACATCTCTGCGCGCTAACGTGGACAGAGGTGGGTGGCTTTGAGTGTTCCATTTACAGCGTGAACCACAAAAGCCTGCCTGGAGTGGGAGGAAAAGCAGAAGTCTGTATTTAAGCTGGAGCCTGAGCAGTGTGTGATGGGAATGCTGTGTCTGATCACTTGAGATGCTGAGAGCAGTTGGAGGGGACCATGATCTGGGGCAGGTCTTCTGGATGGAGTCCTGCCATCTGCGTTCCTACTTACCTCGGAAACTCCTAACCTCTCTCTTTTTGTCTTTCATGATCTGAAATTTAGTGGTTTTGATTTAACACTTCCTTGGTTAATTTGTCAGTCTGCTTATAGATGCATGTAGGACTTGCATAACCCTGAACAATTAGTTTGTTTTTATATAAACAACTCTTGTGGTTGCGAGCATAGTTCTCAGTCCTGCAAGAGGCAAATGCGTTGTGCTTTTGCTTTGGTTGTTTTGTTGTAGGTGGTGAGTGAGAACCCTTTATCATATGGAAGGGTAAATTTAAGATACGTGCTGGACTGTACTTGCTGTACTTTCAGTGAGATGTCTTGAAATGTATTTTTCCAGTTAGTAGATGTATATGTGTGATTAGAACAGTTGGGGGAAAAAAAGTGTTTGTAATTTAGGGAAGTTTATTACTGTGACTCTATTAATCTGTTTCTCCTTATTCGTACCTTAAGAGGTCATGGTTTTGAAGCTAGTTTAGAAGCTAGGGAAAGGGGGAAATAGTTGCCAATATCATCATTTTGCAGTTTTAAATAAATTTTGTAATCTCTCCAAGAAAGTTGAGCATCATAAGTTGCAGTAAAGAATGGGTACACAGATTCTTTCTGAGCCCACTTTATTTGGGCACATTTCTAAAGATGAGAAACAATTTTCTGCCTTCATCGCAGGAAAAAGAAGCTCAGGAAAAGGAAACTCCTCAGATCATGAAGGATGCTGGAATGAAGAAAACTGGGCTTTTTCTCAAAGTGGAACAAGTGGGAACAAAAAACTGAAAAAGCCTAAGCTAAAGGAAGAGTTTGGGTTTGGGTAAGTTGCAGTTTAATGCTGTTAAAACTTTTACTTAGGTCAGCCTGGTAACTTGATAGTGAATCTTCCTCATTGCAGCTAAAGTGAACTTGCATCCAACACCCAAATCATCACAAGTCAACAGAATTCCCCAAAATTACAAACCCTGCTGGTCTGAGTATCTGCTTTAGATACCTGTTGTTTTTGTACCAAAGTAATTCCTTTGAGATCTTTACCAGTTTATGCTACTGTAAACAGATTTAAATGATGTTATTTGCTCATTTCAAAAAAAAAGTGCAATATTTTACCCACTCAATTGGTGGTGAAGAGAGTTACTTACATTTTCAGAGCACTTTGCAAGCAGTATTTAAAGTGCTGTGTAGGTGTTCAATCATCATAAACAGAATTAGACTGAAAAGAATAATTCTTTTTGCCTGCTTGAAGAGATTGGTTATAGAAGAAGAGTAAACAATGTTCTATTTCTGGCAAATAATTATGATAAATATATCATTTCTGTACTGCAGAGACAAGATACTTAAACTGTTCATGTACAGAGAAGAAATTAAATATATCGGAAAATAATTAATTATTAGAAATGCATTAAAATTTAGCAAGGCTACACAGAATTACTTTTCTAGTATATTAATAATTTTTGTCAAAGGAATACAGATTTATTTAACTGGAGACGTATCTATTAAAGCTGCTTAGCCATTCATGCTTACTTGGAAATTCTTGAAGATTGCCAGTTATTTGAATTCAGAGGGTGAAAACGAATTAAAAAGGAAGAGATTTTCTACATTTCATGCTTAAAATTGTAATATGTCTCTTTCATGCAAGCTTGTGGTAGCTTTTTTATAACCTAGTCTATGTGAAATTTAGCTGCAGCTCACTTCACAGCAAAGGTATTAAATTGATTAAAATCTCCAAGTCTTGTTTGCTTAAATAGTCAAGAAAAAAATACGGAACACTTCTTGGTTTTTTAGTGTGTTGTATATAAGTTTCGTAAGTATTTTTTAAAATTTAAATTGAGTGATTGAAAACTTTTCACACTTAATGCTGTGAAAACTGAATGCATTTCCTAGGGGAAAAAAGAAAGATAGTTACAAGGGATTTATTTGAAGTAGCTAGGAAAATTGTGTAAATCATCAATTCATTCAACAAATACTGTTCTGCCATCATTAGCTGGCTGGATGAGAGAAGTAGATATTTGCCAGTCTTATTCTTTGATTCAGTTGTATCACTAATGAATATTATTTAGTGAAATCTATTTATTGCACTGTCTGCCCTTCTGGCTACTGGTAAAGCTGGGTTTACCCCTTAACTCCTTCTATTCTCTTTAACATCACCTTTCAGACTAATTGTTTGTGTGTGTGTGTGTGAGGGTCCTTATCCCACTGGAATGACATATTTCTCCCTGTGTCATCTTACCTTCTCCATCAATAGCTGCCCACAATTCCTCATGTCCCTATCAGGTGTAGTTCATCCATGTGCAGCCCACTCCCTTGCCAAGCCCATCTCCTGGTAGGACTAGACAGTACAGCATGAAGAACTCAGCTCAGCTGCATGTGTCAAACCAGGCTTGTGACACACTCAGAAAATTCATGGCAATGTGAATGTTTTTCTTCTTTTTAATAATTAATTGGTGATGTAGGAATAGCACTCTACTCTGCCTCCATGTCACACGAGCTATAAATTACTAGCCAGGATAGCAGCTCATCTGCTTTCAGCATTGGGCCTTCCTAGTTAAAGCTGCAGCTCATCATATGTCCCTGGGGCAAGAGACAAGTGGCAGCAGGCAGTGGGAGAGGAGCTGAGGCAGAGGATTGCATGACAGCTGTCATCTTGATTTGTGCCTGTCAGGGAACAATAACTGTGGAAGAGAAAGGTAGCAGTACCAAGCACTACTGAAGTCAGATGTTTTTGTGATTCAAAACCAAAATGTTTGTGCACTCAAACTGGAAAAAAACAAACAAACAAACCCAAACCAAGCAAACAAAGAAATCCCACCATGCATGTGGTCTGCCAAGAGCCAAGGTTGTATTTTAAGATGAGGGGTTGCTTACAGAAAGAAGTAATGATTACAGAGAGAAAATGAAGTATCATTTTGTCTACCAAAGCTTTTAGAATGCAATTTGTTTGAAGTGCTACTTGAGAGAACAGGGATTAAAGCTGTGTTTCTTGTGGTTCTTTCAACTGTACAGTGTGTAAGGATTATTTCTTCAATAGGCCAACTTTTGTCAAGTTCAGAGTTTTTGCAGCAAACAATTAAAACCAAGTAGAAAATGTCATTGTTTCCTCTGTCATTGACAATGCTATTTATAATCTGCCTAGCTGTGCACACTGTCTTTTATTAAAATACAATTCCTTCCTGTGCTTCTGCCTAGCTGCAAAAATTTGCTGGAACATAGTGCTTATGCAAGCCAGAATAGTCATTACAAACAGAAATGCCATGCCCTACCATCTCCTTCAACTGTTTTGTTTTCATCTGCCTATTAGGAACAGCAATACCATGTCTGTAGGTTTCGTGAGTTGTAGGTAATCTAGTTACAGTCATTCAGGTTCGACTGAAATATGAGTCATGTTGGGTTTCATGAAAGCGTGAGCTAGTTGCATATTTCATCTTGCAACAAATAAAATACGAGGAGAGAAAATATTATTCCCCAGAGCAAATACAAAGCTAATTCCCACAACAATGCATCAGATTCTAGAATATCCACAGAAGACTGAACAGTTTGACATTTTTCATCTGGCTTAAATTGTTGTTTTCATTCTGGTACAAGGACTTTTATGTGAAGCTATTTTATTGATCTGTTTATGTATTTGGTTTGTTGTGTTTTTTTATTCCCCTCACAGAACAGACAAATCTCCTGCATGAATCTGTGCAGCAGAGCTAAATGTCGCCAATATGACTTTTTTTTTTCCTTTTTTCAATATATACAACTAGTGTAATCAATTTGTACTGAGTTACAAATGCAGAAGCTGGAGTGTATGTTCTTGTCCTGGAGTTGGATAAATATATACTAGTTTGATGTTTACAACGTGTGAGTGCTTCTGTCTTTTCCCCCATCCCTATGTAGATAGGTATATATGTACACACGCATGATCCTAAACTTTTTTTTTTTTTCCCCAGAAACAGTGTTACCTTTAATTTGGTTGGTTTTGTTTCCCCTTTAGCTTAGCAAAGTTGGAAGAAGAATTTGAAAAGAAATTCAACAGCCTCCCTCAATACAGTCCTATTACCTTTGACAGGAAAAATTCAGCCGTTCCAAGGAAAAAGAAGAAGATTGGAAGCGGCTCATCTGAACAACTAAAATCCAACAAAGGTAAAATACCATGTGCAATATATTCTTAAGCAACAACAATGCTACAGCAAGCTCAGGAATTTATACATTCTTACTTTACTGTTATATGTGAAAAGTATGAAGTCAAGGAAAGCATTTTTCTAGCACTGAAATTAATTGATTCTTACCTGGATTAGTTTTCAGGCTGTACTCTTGACTCACGATTTTCACGTTGAGTAGAACTGGTTAAAGTCCATACGTGAAGTACATTCCTCATAGCAAACAAATTTATCAAAAACATGAATATTTGTGAGGCAAATGAACTTGTTAAGTTTTCCCAGGAGAAAATGGGGAAAAAAATGGCAGATGATCAAAAGTTTACATTTTTACATTTAAAAATGTAGTTTTATGCCGGTTTGCATTTCACTGTAATTTCAGGCTCTATAGTAATTAAAACATAACAGAGATGTCTGAGTGAAACAATTGGATTTTTTTCTTCATCAAGATTTTAACTCTCTTGTGTAAGTTTGGAGAAAAATGTCGTGACATAGTTAAAAAAGGTTAGAGAACAGGAAAATTAATTCGATGCCCAACTCTGTGGCTGAGGCTCTTGGAGGGAGAAACTTATGACACATTTGGCTGTTTTATATACAGACAACCTGTGAAACAGAGGAACTAGAGAGGTGAGAATGTGATGGAGAAAAACAGTTTTTAGATGGTGGCAGAAACACTGATGCATACATACAGTACAGAAACATCACAAAACAAAGGAATGACGTACCAGTAATTCTAAAAGACAAAAGATTGCTCAAAAGAATCCTCATTATGCCCAGGTCACAATGCAAAGCTGAAAAGCAAAACAGCTTTTCTGCTGCTATGGTAGTTCCTCTGACTGACAGGCTTTCAGATCTAATACAGCTATTTTATCCAGGTGACTCAGTGTTAGATCTGTGCCATTTGAATGCTCCACAAATAGTCACATTACAGCATGCAGGATTGAGCAGCTATTGTTTTCTAGTGCATGGCAATTTTTATATTGATTTTTGCATTTTTGTAATTAGATGTGGAACAGTCACTTTAGCAAAATTAGGCTTGTGTTAATACCAAGCAAGTTCTGACTTCTAATGCCTTTTTTTTTTTTTTTTTTTTTGTGGTATGTATTTGACAGAACTTCTTCAGTGAGCATGAATTAATTCCTTTACAATATGCTAGTGGAGTGGTAAATTAAGCAACGTATGTTAGCCAAAAGATCTCCTCAGCTACCATGACCTGGCAGCAGCTCCTTTCATTTCTCACTGCAGTATTTACTCCTTGAAGCATCTACATGTCTGAAAATTTTGTAGGCCCTACGTTATTTGGGAATGGCGTGCTAGAATGCTACCTCGGGTCAGGTAGCCCAGAACTACATGGCTGCTTTTTTTCTGGCTAGGTTCATGCATGAGAGCATAATTTTTATGCTTGTTTGCATAACTTAAAAAGCTTTTGAAAATATTTGGCCATGTCTCAAGGGAAGATCGGAAATATAACTGCTGGCAATTTACAAGCCTCATATAAGTAGTTCTGGCACAGCCCTGTGGAGGGGAACCATGGTGTATTTGCCTCTAGCTGACAATAAGGGCTCTCGAAGTCAGCTGACTTTGCATTGAAGCATATGGTAAACAGTCACATGAACTTTTCCACCAACTGAGCTGTGGGGTTGCAACAAGCAGCCCCAGGGCACAAGTATCTGATAGTGACACTGCTGTTTCTGGAGCAAACATCTAACCACAGCCCTGAGCTAAATCCAAACAGGGATAATGATATCTGCTCATAATTTCAACAAATGTTGAATTTACTCAAGTTAGCTTAAGCAAGCTGTCAGCTTGTGTCAGTCATTCCAGCTCCCTGGAGAGTGAAGTTTAGCTCTCAAGAGGTAGCTGAAAAACTTCCCAACAAACTGTTTTTCTTTTGGAAAGGAAAGATTGCTAAAAAGTAAATATTTTCTGTCAAGGAATCAATTTTAATTTGTTTCATTTTGTTAGGGTGCTTAAAATTAGGATGTGAGGTGTGGATTTGTTCCAGCTGAGGCAAACATTCATTAAGCCAAATCCTCGATTTCATTTGCGGTGCACTGACAGGCTTCATCGTGCTGTTGGCTTGCCTGTGAAATGCAACCAGTCCAAGGATGGTTAGAGAATACTGACCTCCAAAGGTGTGAAGCATACAGCTTTATATGTTTGTTTCTATGAGTATTGCAAGAAATGGAATTGGCTTATTGTGCAAAAAAACAGCACTTGGTTTTGAATGTTTCCGGGGTTTTTGAATTATCATGTTTCATACACCGTCAGAATGAAGCAAAAGTAAGAATGTTATTCTTGCAGTGTGATGAGCCTGCACCTTGAAGGGTTTCTATAGTCTTCTGGGTGTGATGGTGTTGGAACATTGGAGACCTTAACTTTGCTCTACTGTGCTGTACATTACTACGTCATGTGGAGTTGTTTCTGCTGCTTTGCTCTTCCTTGGGGTTGTCTGTGTCAGTAAGGTAATTAGAAGAAAAGTGCAGCACAAACACAGCCTACTAGTGTTTGAGGCCTCTGGATGTTTCCAGACAACAGATAATAATCAGTAGCAGTAGGTTTAGTAAGCAGTCTTTAAAATCATTCCCTGCTTTCTCTGAATGAGCATGTGCAAGGATCATAAACTCCCCAGGCTTTTTCAGTTCTCAGACCAGTATTTAGTTTTTGCAGTCTACTGATCAGTGCCTTCTAAATTATATTTAAAATTTGGAAAGCAGGTTGAAGTACTGCACATGAAAACATCCCCTGGATTAAAAATGGAGAAATGTTTTTGTTTGTTGGTTTTGAGGTGTTTCACTATGCCACCCCCCACTAGCTGTTTGGCTTAATATGTTTTATTTTGGAGCAAATGGTGCCAGATTGATTTTTCTGTCAGATGTCGTTAACCTATACCTAGAAGATGCCTGATCTACTACCTCACACAAACAGCCAGGATGCTTTCCTGCTTATAAGTAGAAAATGAGTGTGTCAGCGCGCACTGACTCCTTCCATTCTGCTTATCATGTCCAGTGCTCATTTCATGCGGTTCTTTTCATATGAAAACTCTTGAAGAACCCTGTAACGTGAAAACTGTCTAATACTTACGTGTAAAGGAAAATTTGAATTGTCTTAAATGACAGGCAGGGTTTTTTCTCCAGAGCTCTCCAAGTTCTGCAATTAATGGGCATCTTTTTCAGTAGGAGAACAAGTCATAATGCTTTGGCAAAAGCATTTTGAGCTAGGAGCGTGCATATACAGTAATAATGTCATAAAATGGCTGAAAAATGCAGCTATTCTGAATCTGTGCAGATGACCTGCTCCAACATTTGCTGGAGCTGTGACTGATTCCTTTTCTTTTTTTTCCTCTTCTTTCCAATGGCTTATGTGCCAAAACATCCGACCACACAGAAGACAGCAGTCTGCAGTGAGTCACTAATCCGCTTGTTTGCAAAAATGAGCAACAGGCATAGTCATTATTTCTGCCTTGTGCTCTGAAGAAGTGCTCACTTACACACTAAGCACTCCACTAAAGCTTTAATTTTTGAGAAGGAGAGGAATGCATAGAGTGCTTTTATTAGTGAAAGGGATTGTCTATGTGTTTGGTTTTTTTTGTCTGTGGCCTCTAGGAAGTAACGCATCAGCTTATAAAGGATGCTTCTTTGTGGCATTCCTCTCAGTCTTAGGTCAGGAATTTTTTTGGCTGGGTTCAAAATGTTCAGATGCCTGGAGACTGCATGCTCTAATGTTCCAGAGATCATGACCTAAAAATACAGCATCTTCCCCCGAGATGCAGAAGCACACAGATGAATCTATTTGTCCTGGGTTGTTGTTTTGGGTTTTTTTATTTTTATTTTATTGAAGTGTTCTCTATTTGATCAGTTCCTTCAAAACAGGGAAATTTGTGAGAGCAGAAGGTACATGTGCCCAGAAAAGTGGAGGAGATGGAGTTAGGGCTCATGAATGGTGGATTTGGTTTTTTGCCTGCTGCTTCCCCCAAGCAGCTGCCATTTACCTTAGTAAGTATTCCCAGGAGGAAATCCCTGCTGCCTTCAGTGAGCACAATGGACAAGCCAGGGATTGACAAGTGACTAAATCCTGTGACAACTACTGGAATGTTAGGGAAGGGAAGAGCCATGTAGAGTATTTCTGCTAGACAAGGCAGGAGAAAAGGACTTCATGCTTGCACGTGGCTGTATAACAATAACAAGTAAACTAATATTTAAAGTGGATTTT
The DNA here is from genome assembly GCA_013401255.1 of Urocolius indicus. Lineage (NCBI taxonomy): Eukaryota > Metazoa > Chordata > Aves > Coliiformes > Coliidae > Urocolius > Urocolius indicus. The sequence continues at coordinate 49,509 of WBNH01011501.1, read as the reverse complement.
TTCAGCTTTCTTTAGGAAACCACATCCTAGGTCCACTGCTTAACAGCATGCCTTTTAGGTTAGTTTATTCAGTCATGGATTTTCTCTGAATCAAGTGTCAACAGGTGACATTTGTTTGGAGTACTTGCCTACTGTCCCTGTGAAACAGGTGTAGCCCAGTCAGCTATCCTGGTAACTGTGCCTAAACTGTGTCCCTGGGGCACTTGGTAGCAAGAGCCTACAAAGGGAGGCTCTGTCCCAGCCAAAACCAGTGCATGATCCCAGGAATGCCAATGACCTCTCTGTTCCAGAGTATATTTTACCTTCTCCATATTCGTTTAGGTCAGTTAATTTATAATAAAAGCAAAGCTTTGCTTTTCATACCTAAATGTGCCATGCAAAGATCCTGTATTTGGTAATTCATTGGCTTAGGCTGTAAGCAGGATGAGAAGTGGCCATTTTCAAGGAATCATCAGATAATCTATTTCAGTACTAACTAGATTATTTGTATATGGAAGCCTGAGAGTTGTTGCAATTTGGCTTTTCACAGAGGACAGGAAGCATGTCTTCTAGGGACATGTCCTCCAAGTAGTTCAGGCAGGGAGTGTGGATGAAGTTGCTCATGGAGTCAGAAGTTACATTCTCAGGTCTAGGTATGGCCATCTTCTCTTCTGCTGCATTCATGACAAAAGGGTGTTGAAGTGTTACTCACTAGAGTAACAGATGAAAGGAAAATGGAAGTGTCCTTATGAAAAGGCAGCTTTTCTTTTGACACCACTGAAGTCAATGTTCTTGAATTTTCCGTTTGAGAACAGTATTTTTACATGTAAGTGACATGCATTGGAGTACGCTACATATCAAAGATAGAAGCTTATGACAGAGATGCCTTGGGTGGTAGAGGAGAGATGAAAGACATGGATTTCCATCTTCGTGCAATACTTGTCATCCTTTTTTAAGTTTTTGATCTGTTACCCTGCTTAGAATTGCCAGCACTGACCTATAGTCTATGATACTGATTCAAATGGTCTACAAGGTGCAGATTGAGTGGTAGAAATGGAGAATTCTGTGATATTATGTAATATGCTGCTTATTTCAAGCACCTGCAGAAATCGCTGATTTGGTAGCAAAATTTTAAAATGCTATAAGAATCACACTTCTGCCTCTGACTTGATGTGGAAATGTTGCGGAAAGACTTGTCTTGATATGGATGAAGTATTTGACCTTACTCTTCAGCAAAGCTTTTTTTTTTTTTTTTTTTTTTTACCTAGGCTTTCCCTCAACCTGCCCAAGCTTTTTAATTCCTTGTTTCGAGTGAATACAGCCTCTTTTGTTGAACTTCCTGGTACTTTTCATTCAAGTTCTAGTGAAGCTATTCAGATTCAAACTGATGTTGCCTAGGATGGTGTCTCACTTGGCCTTTATTTGGTTTGTTGTTTGACTTCTACATTTTTGGCAGATTAATCTTTTCCCAAAGTTTTGATTTCTTCAATAGTAAAAAAACAACCAGTAGTGAGACACAACGCCAACATTGTCCAAAATTTCAGGGTTTCTATGCCTGTTCTTTACTGGCCTTCTCTCAGTAATTATCAATATTATTAAAACTGCCTAGTGTCCATGGATGATTTTCCCCTCATAAGACAAGGTCTTTCTTCCACGTTCTACATACTTATCTGCTTCATTGCCTGCATATAGAAAGTCAGTGGTGGCAAATTGCAGGTGCGTGATGTGGACTTATCTTGATTGCATCTTACTATATGGTTGCTGTTGTGTCTCCTTAGCCAATGTGTGTATCTGGTTCCTTTTAAGGATGAGGAGGAGTGGAGGAGATCAGTATTTGTGGTGGGTAGAATATTGTTCAAATCAGCTGCAGATGGGAAGGACACCCTTTAGTTAGGCTATAAGCTGTCTTGTCACCTGCAATGCATCTCCTTGCTGTGTGAGCCATTCTGTTCTGAGCTAGCCTGAAGACTTGCTTGCCTGCCATATCTTTGGAAATAGAATTTTAAAGTGCAGTTTCTGAAAAGTAACTCCATAAAAATGGCCTTGCAGCATGAAGATTATGCATTTGTTATATCTTTGGTCTGTTATGTCTTTGTTGTTGTTTTGTCACTGTTTACTGCATTTGTAAGACAAAAGGATAGTTTCTTGATGACCTCTGCTAAGTAGCAGATTTTGGTCTGATGACACATGTCTTCTGACTACTACTGCTAGTAATGGGAATGATACCATGGACTGAACATAACCTCATCTCCCTCTCCTAAGAACTTTTACTCCCACACTTAGTATAAACTCATTTCTGGTCATTAAAAAGGCAAAGGTAACTATTATCTTCTGTGGTGGGTTGACTGTGATTGTTAGGTAAGTCTCGACTCTGTCACTTGCTCACTCTCCCTTGATGAGATGCAGGAGAGACTAGGGCAAAAGCGAGGGAAAAAAAGCCAAGCCTCATGGATCAAAATAAGTTTTATAAGTGAAGATAGGAGAGTGAGGAACAAATGATACAAAAGCCAGCGCTCACACCAACAAACTGATGCCCAGCCAGTCCCTGAGCAATGACTGCTTTGGAAAAAAAACTTTGTCCTCATTTTTTTTTTTTTGCTGAATGTGATGTTATATGGTATTAAATACTTCTTGGTCAGTGTGGATCAACTGTCCCAACTATGTCCCCTCCCAACATCTTGCATGCCCTCAGCCTACTCGCTGGGATGGCAGTCAGAAAAGGGAAATCTTGATGCTCTGTAAACAGTGGTCAGCAGAAACTAAAACATGAGTGTGTTATCAACACTGTTCTGGTCACATTACTAAAAGACAGCATCATTCAGGCAGCCGTGAGAAAAGTTTACTCCATTCCAGCCAAACCCAGTACACATTCAAAACAGAGCATATCTTCAAACAAGCAAGCCAACTCCTTGTTCTGTTGTACAGCAAAGCTTTCCTAAGGTTGTCATTCTCCAGAATGCTTTGTATGCACTTAAGCATTGGGAGGTGATGGATTGAAGTACAGCCTGCAGACCTTCAGAGTCCGTTCTGACAGACAGTCAGGTTTTTGTGCTTCCTCATGAAATGGCATCTATATTAGTGGAAGGGGAGATTGTGTAGTACATACTGTAACTGTTGAACTCTTTGTGAAACTGCTGATTAAAAGTGTGTGTTATTAATGTTGTCTGTAGGTGTATTCCAGTCTCAGAAAAAGAACTTTTTCCACAAAATTGTCAGCAAATGTAAGCACAGAAAGGAGAAGCTTAATGTTCCGGACACAGGTACTGATGCATTACTTAGTTAAGGTTTTGGGCTGCCTTCTCTCTCAATTCAGTCTGGAGGAAATGCCTTCTAGACAGAAGTTACTCAGCTCTCTAGTCTATGTTTGCTTCCCTGTCTGCCTTGATGACGTTAGCTTCTGGCTCCAGATGATCATAATACTTTATTCCACTACTGATGCTGGTTTGTTTTTAATTGGCATCTCCCTTAACTACAGTTTTCTTGCTCCAGACACCATGCTGACAGAGCAAGGCGAATTCTGCAATTGACCCTCAACTTCTGTCTTCCACAGCTCATAGATTTTTAGTTATTTGGTTTCTCTTACCTCCATCTTTCTGTACCAGAGACCATATTATTTATCCCCTTGCCAGAGAATTTCACTGTGCCCTTATTTCCTCACCCAGTGATGTCCTGTTGTCTAGAGCTAAAGCTCTAGACTGCAGCTTGTCAGGATGCAAGAGCTTATTTCTGCACCAGATCTCAGAAATGGTAACCTAAACTGACCTTAACCAGTTTTCCATTTGCCTCAGATTGAAGATAACTTCAACAGTATAGTTTATGTCCTGGTCTTGTTCTGCCCACTATCATGCTGGTAGCCCTCCAAAGTCTTCTTGTTAGACCATTGTGGTCCCATACCTACATACTCACAACTCTAAGAGGCATTTTCAAGTGTAGAGTATGTACAGGATTATAGCTTAGCCTGCTTCCCTAGGCCTTTTTTTTTCTTCCCTTTTTTTTTTGTCACATTGACGACACTTTCCAAGTCATGTCTAGACTGTTCCTTTGTCCTTTCGCAGTGGAATTCTCTCCCACATTGTCCCTGTGGTGTAGATGAGCTTCTCTGGTTCTGCTTACTTAAGTGACTCTGTGAATTTCTTCTACTTTTTTTTTTCCCCATCTATATCCATTTCTAAGATAATAAAATGATAATCCCCATCTCCAGTTCCCCCTAGCTAGCTTTATGCTTAATATCTTTCCCTAAGGGATGGCCATGTCATTTCCTCTCCTTTCCTGTTGCTATGTTTTCCATCCTCTGTGGTACACAGGCACTGTTTTCCTACATAGGCTCTGCCAACTCTGCTGCATTCAATGGTGCAAATATTTTGAAACTACTTGCTGTGTTTTGTTATATTTGTACAACAAACATATTGTGGGAGTTGCTTAGGAGAAGTAACTGTCTTGCTTCCATGCCGGTCTGAAAAAGACATCATACATTAACATAGCTTTTATTGAGTGCCATTCAGATTTTTGTTCCTGAATTATTAATAAGACTACGTAGACAGATTAGTAAGAAAAATGGATGTGTAAGTCCTCCTGTGGGAAAATAAACAAAAAACGTTTAATACACAATAGAGTAAAAAAAATGAATGTCTTAAAATCTGCAGATAAAAAAATGTGGCTAAACAAAATGTCAAAACCTCCATTGGATTAAAAGAAACCAGCCTGTTTTGATATAAAGCACTGTGATCAAAGATTCAAGCCTGGCAAGTGTTGAGTTCCCTGGCCTCATTCCAGCACAACACAGAGACATGTCCTTGGAAGCTAAGCATGTGAATAATATCATCATGTCTAAACATTAAGGATATGTCTGTGCATTTGCTGGAGTAGGGCCAGTTTGCTAAGTTCCTCCCAAGGCTGAAGCAAAGACATGAGGAACTTACCAGTCCTACCCAGCCCACATAGAAATCATCAGAGGAGAGATGGTGGATTTATATATTGATGGGGAACTGCATTTTTTCTGAGTTAGAAAAAGGGGGAAAATCTTGAGTCTTGCCTCCTCTGAAGTAGCAACACACAATGAGTGTGGCCTTGGCAGGCAAGCAGACAGCCTCACCATCATGTACTGTCTGCATAACTTCATCCTTTCCTGAGTTTCCCAGGCTGTGTGGCCCTAAACTCTTTGACTCCACTGTGTCATATTCCACAGCATTCAAGCTGGGAATCCCAGCATCTTCAGTTCAACTATATGAGGATTTAGTGAATGAAACACTAAATGAAAATTTCAACTCCTTTTTGTGGTTGGTTTATAGTAGTGGTGAGTCATGAGTCGATAAAGTGTGGTTTGAGTTTTTATGGAGTTAATTTTGCCGAAAGAAAGAACTCACATATTTTTACAGCTGTAGAGGAGACACTTGAAGGACTGCTGTCAGCAGAAGCCATGCTGTATTTGTGTTTTGTCATCTTGAAAAGGATGTGTGTGTCTGTGTTTTAAATGAAGAAAAGTAAGCTCAATAAAGGCCAATTTTGACGTGATTGGATCATGTTATCTGGGTCTGTCCCTGATTTGAATATCTTAGTGAATTTTGACTCCATGTGACCACGTCATACACAGCGTTACCAGTGTTAGGCATATCACTGTTTTAAGATTTTGCAGGTGATACCAGTATGCATGCCACAACCCCTGCTTTTCCTAGCAGAGAGTACACAGTAATGCAACTGAATATGTTAGGAGATATGTCTTTAGGGAGGTTGACAACTGAACCCATCCCCATTTGGGGAGGCTGAACACCACTTAGACGTTTTTCTGCCACACCCTCAAGGCTTTCTGATGTGAAACAGTCAGATGCAATGCTGGCCATAGCACCAGAAGGGTAGAAGAGGAGAAGAACAATATACACCAGTCCCAACGCTAGTCAATGTGTAAAGGAGCCCTGTCTCCTGTAGCTGGTAGACCTAACTGGCTGCAACTGTTCCTCCATCATCTCTCCGACACACACATCAGCTTGTACAAATATGTTTGAGAAAGAACAGAAAGTGCAGAAAATTAGCAGAATGACCTCTTTTTTTTTTCTTCTTCTTTTCTGCTGAGAAAGCCCTATTGTGTGGGGCCTGCAGCCCAGAGAGAGAGAGCCAGCAGTTCTGTGCCACTGTGCCTTTGGCATCCATCCAGGCTGGAAGAGGGCTGGGTCAGCATACAGTCGTGCAGCAGAGCCTCCCATACAGACAGCTGTTCCATGCACCTGGCTTGACTCTCTGGTGCTTTGTCAACTGATGTCTCTCTACTTGTGTTAGTTGCCTTTCCTTCTTGATACCAGCATGCTTAGTCTCACAGAGCATTCATTCTCAGCTTAAATGTAGTTAAACTTCTGCAGCTCTCTGTTGTAACAGATAAGCAGAAGTCCGATTGACTTCATTTTTCTTGATCACAAAGATTGGGGAAATAAGACTGCATCAACCCTGCATGCCTGCAGAACAGGCAAAACTGTCAATGCTAACTTTTAACAAATTGAGCTCAGCAAACCATCTGGCATAGAGCTCTAGATGTTTTTCTCTCAGCTGTTTTTTGTCTCTGTGGTGTAAGCATGCCAAAAGGCCCACATCTTTGTATCATGTGCTCAACTCTGCTGGCAAAAATAGCCCTGTAGCTCTGCATGCACCACTGTCACGGGGAAAGCCAACCAGGTTTGCAGGACTGCACAGTAGCAGCAGAACTTCATTTCATGACGGGACAGCATTCTGCTGAAAATTGAGTGAGCTCGACGGGGGGACTGCTCTTGAACACAGGAGTGGAAACAGAAGGGATCTAAAATGGATTTTAAAAATTGTTAAAGGAAAATACAGGAAATTGAACTTGTTTAGCACTGTCTTTCCTGCACAGCAAAACCAAGCCCTGGTTTGGAGCATCTGTGTGGGTATACCTTTGTCAATTCAAGCAATGGAGTGTTGTTCCTCTTGAAGGAGGTAAACGAGGTCATCTATCAGCACCTGACTTAGCTATGTGCTTGTTGAAACATGGACTGTTTTCTCCTCTGCAGTTCAATGCTGAAGATCTTGTGAGTGAAGCCTTTGTGTGATTTTCTCCACGTTAGGTCTGGTGTCTGCTTTAATAATAATCTGTAAAGAGGTCAATGAAATTATTTCTTATCCCAGCATCCACTAAGGCTGCTAGAGAAGAAAAAAGCTTTTACCTTCAACACCTACCCTCCACCCACACACACACAAAAATAGTCATTTGTTGTTCACCTTTAATCCTTCCTCCTTCAAAACTGTGCCAGCAATGTTACGATGAAGAGAGAAAAAGCTTTCTCTAGAGCTCGAGAAGAATAAATAGAGGACTCTCAGGTTTAATTTCAAGGACTGAAAAACCTTAAAACATGTAGAGGATTTGAATATACTTACTGCATCCTGAGTTTTTCTGCAACCTTCTGCTATTTCTTAGTCAAACACAACAATAGCATATAGTCCATTGTACGTCTTTAATAACTGTCACTTCATTTTGGTTTACCTTTCAAGGGTTTTTTTCCTTATCTTTAATTTCATGAGCTTTTTGGTGCATTCAGTATGAGAGAAAACAAATGTAAAACTGTAGAACTGTACTGTATTGACCAATCAAGTTAATTTCTAGTGACCTGGTATGGCTTGTAATACATAACACATCTAATGAAAAACATATCAAATGAGGTTTCTTTCTGTTGTGTATTGTTTATTGCATGGAAACATTTATTAAATGTAAAAAAAAGAAAATGTAGTACCAAGATTAAAGCCTTTTCAAATTCAAACTAGAATGAAACAGCAGTGTCAAAGTGCTATCTAATTAGAGCAAATCCACAAATCAGAATTAACAAATAGTGTTGGATTACAACCAAACCATTACATTAAGACATAATAAACTCTTATGAATTCCCAAATAAGAAATATAGAGAGAAAGCTGCCCATTTAATTATACATTCAAATTAAGATGCTGGTCTCAGCACAGCGAGCTTTTATCTGCATGTCTCGCTATTAGCCCAGTTGAGTTACTTGAAAATCACATTTGCAGTCACTGGCACTTCTGCTTAATTGGACTGTTATAGGGCAAATCTTTTCATGCAGTCTTTCTTGGTCCTGTTACAAAAAGAGAAGTTGCACAGCATAGCTCTGCTTTGGAAAGGTTAGCAGCTGTAACTAAACACTGAGAAACATTAATCAAAGCTGTGTGCTTTTTTCCAAAGTAAAGAGCGTGTACAAGTTCAAAAATGTTTTACAGGAGAAGATGTATTGGTGAATTAAGAAGATAAATGAATTAAGGTTTGGCACATTTCCAGATGGTTTTGCACATATTTACTAGATCTGATTTTATTCTTAACGCCATAGAACATTAAAAGGTCCCTTCCCACTTAAAACAAAAGAGCAAAGGGTAAGAGCAACTGTTGTCCTTGTCCAGTCCACAACCTTGCACAGTTAACAGTCATAGAAGCTGGCAAAAGATAGAGGTTATGTAACCCAGATCTTTGAAGAGGAAGCTCATTAAATCTACAAAAGAAACAATAAATAAACAGATAGTACACTAAAATGAAAGAGGCAAAGTCCATGTAAGCTGCCTGGCTGTTGTGCAGGGTTTGTGGGGTTGGATGCTCCTGCATCACACAGCCAGTCTCAGTGTAGGCGGATCTTGTTCAGTGCTGAGCCCTTCAGAAAGCAGTCACCTGCACTCTGGCTTGAACCGTGTGCGAGTAATTTCTGTAGCCCTACCACCCAGAAAGTGAAAAAATGTGTCTTGTACATATCTTTAAAACAGGAAGAAAGACTGAAAGTAAGTCTGGGGAAGATAAAGCTAACTGTAGACACAGTAACACCTGTGAAATATATGAAGGACTGACAAAGAGAGGCAGTATAACCTGGTGGATAATAAAGGAAATAACAATTTGAAAATGCAGCAGGTGAGATGAGGTACAGGCATTAGGAATAAATACGTAATCACTCAGGATGGCAGTACACTAGGGAAAAATACCTTAAGGAACTTGGTGCAGATGCCGTGAGTGCTCCTTATACAGACATCTGTAGGAAATAACCTGGGCATTCCCTTTGCTAGCCATAGTCATCTTGTGGTGGTCATAGATGGGGTACACCTCGTAATACTTTTATCACAAGAGTAGAAAAGATGTCCCAGATTGAATTTATGGACTCATGATGCTCTATGATGTTACTAGCATAACTTATAAAATCAAAGTAAATTACAAATAATTGATGGCTATGCACTGGTCGCAGACTTTGGAAACTTAAATAGATTTTGTGATTGCTGTCTGACCAGTTTCTTCATGGACAAGATCAAAGTGACTGTTTAGTCAGGTGAAAATTTGTGATCATATTCCATTTCAGGGCAGAAGACTGCTTTGAAATGCCAGGACTGGTACTGTTGAGAAAGATTCAAACTATTCCGTTTTCATTCTCTGACTTACATGGGCCGTGTTTCTGTCAAAGTATTTTATCCAATACTTGCTTTCTTTTTTTAGCATTCTTGTCTTCAACTGTGATCTAGTTCTGCTTTTGTATTTACTGACTTTTGGGTGGTTTTTAAGGTTTGTTGTTTTGTGCAAGGCAGTATTTCTCTCTGCTTAGAGGAGACAACATAGCGTGACTATAGAGAGAAGACTGGGAGTTAGTTAGGAATTCCAGAGTTCTGCTTGTGAGTCTGCCTGTGAGCTAAGATAAACTTATGTGAGGAGCGTTATTGTTCTTTAAATACGTTTTGTCTCTTAGCTACTTGCCAGCATCTTCTGTTGCAGAGTTCTGTACAGATTGATACCCTGTTTCCACTGAAGTGCTACTGTCTGTCTCTCAGTTGCCATTGCATATATTATGAACTGGAGCCCCTTGAAATATCTTGAAGAGCTGATGCGACTATTCCACTGCAAATACCTCTACAATTCATAGAATCATAGAATGGTAGGGTTGGAAGGGACCTTTAGAGATCATCTAGTCCAACCCCCTTGCAGAAGTACATCAACCTAGGTCTGGTTCACCTTGCAATAGGTTATGTTGTGAGTAGCTGTGAGGGAAGGCTTTATGCAGATAAGTACAAAATGGCAAACGAGCGTAGCTAGTAGATGAATTAAGCTATGTGTAAAACTGCAGTTTTTGTCATCTTTCAGCCATACTCTTAGAAGACAGAAATTCTGGTGAATCTGCCTGGAAGAATAAAATGTCTATATCTGCCCTAAACACTCCAGAGCAGGCAATGATGCATGAACCTTTAGTTGGCAGCCAGAAAAGAAAAGCAAGGAAAACTAAGATCACACATCTTGTCCGAACAGCAGATGGTCGAGTGTCACCAGCAGGAGGGTCACTGGGTAAGGAAATTGAAGTTTAAATTTTGTTAAAATGGAATTATTGGAGAAGGGTTTGGGTTATGAGCAATCTCTGTCAGGGAAGCATTTTTCAGTTAGCTTGAAAGGTCATTCTTCATAGGCATCAATCAACTGGGAAATCAGTGCGTCTGTATAGCTAACTTCTTTGTTTGAATGCCACAATCTGTCTTCTCTCCCTGGATTTTTCTCTCTGGGAGCTGATACAGAGAGAAATGGAAAACAGACTCTTTTCATAATTTGTTTCCAGTCCAGCAGAGAAATTATACTTCATCTAGTTACAGAATGTAAAAATGAATTCCATAATATGACAGTCAATGCTACAGTCCTTGCAGGAGACTCCAGTAGTTAAGATAATCATTCAGGACTTCTGTATCTATAATGTACACAAAAGCTCTCTTGCCTGACCTGAAAAATCAAACTCAGTTGAATGCAAAATCAGTAAACTGCTTCATAAACCTTAGTACCGTACTTCTGTCAATAGCTTGAGTCAGAAGAGATTGCAGTATGAATTGCATTACACTTGTAAAATTTAAGTCCTAAAGCTAAAGATTCTGTTAACACCAGACTAGTCAATACTAGTGGGCTGCTGTGAATTTAAAGGCTAGATTTGCAAGCTTCACTTTATTTCATTGCAGAGGAGAAGCCAAAAGAGCTGCCACAAAGTACTCTTCAAACATCAAGTAGAGAAACAGATTGCAACAGTGAATGCTCCAGAAATACAGAGACAGAAGAAAACCATAGTATTACATCGGATATGCCAGCGGTGTCTGCATTTTTTAGCTTAGCTGCTCTGGCAGAGGTAGCAGCCATGGAAAATGTACACAGGTATGGTTTTCTTTTCCTTTTGTTGTCGTAAGTGAATATTAGGTGGCTACCAGCTTGTTAGAAAACATGTGAATTGCAGACTGTTTAATTTGGCCCATGTTTCCCTTTCCACAGCTTTCTGCGAGTGTCTGGTTTACACCATTTGCTTAGCAGTGTTAAGTCTTCACCTAAACGACAGCGTAATCTATTTCAGTAGTCAGTAAAATTATTCTCCTTGCTAAGCTTGCCTATAAATTTTTGTACATAAACAGGTTCATATACTCCTTGAGATCCTAATGATTGAGGTTTTCTAAATATTAGATAGCATTTGTCAGATAGTAGCAGATTTAAATAGCTGTTGCACATTGATTTGCATTTTTCAGCATACTAAGACAATGGAGGGCATTTCATGTGATTTCAGCTAAAGTTTTTTGTGCTGAACGTGACTTAAGGAAGCTAACTTGCTGTTTTTGCTGTTGAGCTTTGCTAGGCAAGAGGCAAAGCATCTGCAGAACGTCATAGGTCAGAAAAACTCTGGGTGATACAAAGTCAGGTTGGTTTGGGTTGATCCTCTCAGTTACCACGTAGGCCATCTGCACAGATGAGGTGGAGAATGTGAAGGTTACATAGGTCTGTTGGATCAGCTCACTGTGGTCAGATCCTGCATCCTAGACCTGTGATGGGTTAAGGTCAATGACAGCTAGTTCTCCTTGGATCTTAATTACCTTTAACTGTACTTTGGTGCTGCAGCTTATTGGAGATGAAACTTCATCCTTTGGTGCAGTAGAAAGTCAATGAGGAAATGCTGGATCAGTTTGAGACAATCGCAGTCTCTGCAAATGGCCTTTTGCAGATTGCCAGCTGCCTCAGAAACAGCACAAGCAAGGGCTGATGAACCTCTTCACAAACTCAGTTCAGTGTTGATCTCAGGGCCCTCATTAGCCAACCCAGTCCTTTGGCTGCACACCAAACACTGAAAGGCTTTTTACAAGTTTGGGGTCCCAACAAGAAAAAAAAAGCTGAACCCAGCCCAATGGCTGCTGAAGCTGTTGTGTTACTTTAGCAGCATTGTTTTGGGTGAGAAGCTTCTTCACACTGCAGTCAGCCTGGCCTTTCCTCCCAGCTTTGCAAAACAAGAGTCTGCTATCAAGACAGCAAAGGGCTGAACTCATTTCTGTCATCTTTGTGGTCTGATGCCATAAAGTGAGACTTGGAGAAGCGCTGTGCTAAGCTCTACTCTCACTCAAACCCTCGTGGTTTCATCAATTTCCATTAACATTGACCAGAATTGCACAAGAGCAACAGGATTCGCTTTGGCTGTGGTTTTTCCATCTTTGTTCCTCTAGGAGTTCTTGTCCTTCTCTTGTCCCAGTTGAAGTGAACTACTGCTTTGTATAGCCTTTTGTTTGAGCCTTTCTTACTCCCACCTTTTGTCATCTCATCAGGCAGCTAGAACAATGCAGCATGTACAGTTTGTTCAGCATGTTTCAGGCCTGAAAGTATCAAACCAGCACATGCCCAGCAACAGTTTCAAATTCCAACTTAAAATCACCCTAGAGGGAAAGGACAAGAGGGGAGGACTGTTTCCCAGTAGAAACTTAACCATATATCTCGGAGACTTGGAAAATGGTAGTTAACACAGAAATCTGAAATCTCATGGGTTTAGACACTTCTCTCATTTTACCTCTATCTCCTCTGTTATCGTCTGCAACTCACTTCCTTATTTGCAATAGGTAGAAATGAGGAGAACACTGTTAGAGATTTGCCCAATGTGTTTTTTCAGCGCCTGGATTTAATTATTAAATAATTATACAGAGCCTTGGGCCACAGAAGCCAAACTCGTTTTTAAACTGTAATTAAATCTCTTCTGGAAGTGGCAGCATGGTTTTCATTTGAAGGCTTCTGTTTAGCATTATTTACCTCATGCACACCAGAGTTAAGCGCTGCAAGCCTGGGCTGTGTTTAGTGCTGAGTGTGCTTTGTTGCCATCCGGTTGCATGAAGCGCATTGGTGCCTCCGTTTCTGCCAGGGTCTTAGCTGTGCCAAAGTGAGGTAAAGGGGCCCTTGTCTAAATGAGAAGTGAGCCCCAGATTTTCATTGCTGCGAATGACACTTACTGTAACAATAATAGAACCTGACTTGTGAGATTAGATAACAGGTGGTGACGTGCTTTGTGTATGTATTTTAAGAGACAAGCTGCAAAGGAGCTCTCTGAAGTCCATCTGCTGCAATGATGGATGTTGATTTCCAGCACATAGTTCTGGCACAGTTTATTTTTATGATGCTCTGTGCCAGGGGATCATTTGTTAGTTAACACTGCTGTAGTAATGAAGGAGATGTTGTGCTGGGCTGATGAAGTGTTAAGTCATGAAACTTGGAGTAATCCCAACTTGCAGCTCTGCTGTTGGGTATGTTTCCATATTGCTTAAAAGCTGGCTGTTTACTCGCGTTAATGCGACATGTGCCTCTGTGCATTTACCTTCTTTTGCCACACCTGAGCTGTACTCTCTGCTTCTGAGGGCCGACACCGCTCAGTTACAAAATGAGTAGCAGCGCTTGTGCGCTCTTTAACTCTTCAGCTCTGCATTTTGATCTGAGTGGTCAAGTACAGTCACATCTTGGTCTCGCCTGAATTCGCATTGCATTGCAAGGCTACCCTTGGGATATTGTGTTGCTGTTGCAGGAATACCTCCAAAAGGAGCGTGTGACAGCAGAACGTGGGCATCTGAAGCAGCAGGGAGTTACAGTGCTGTAATGTCAGATGTTAAACTGTGTCACATGCTGCTTTCCATCCTTCTTGGTCTGATAAAAGCACTTCCTGTGCTCCAGATAATGATGAGTGGCTTTTTGTTTTTCTTCTTTTGCAGAAGTCAAAGGGCCACACCTATCCCACATGACGGACAGCCAAATGAAATGTCTCAGGCTCCAGTGCTTATTTCCTGCGCTGACCAGTGAAGCTCCACTTTATTGTAAAACATTGTGCTTTACCTAATATCCTAGCCTTGTCTTTACCAAGGGAAGCTAGTCAGTCCATATGATGGGAACTGTAGACTGCAAGCAAGTGCTTATTGCTATGAGTGGCCCAGAATTCACTGGAAGCCATATATTAGCAACTTGAGCCAGGTCCTCAAATCGGAACCCAGTATGTAGGAGAATGATATTAGTTGTCTATTAATGAACAGAAATGTAATGATCCCAGAGCTTGCTTTCTATCGAAGGCTTTTAAACAGTAAATAGGTGGTTGGTGTGAAAAAGGCTACCTTTACTGTTCGCTCCACAGCATCTCTTTTACCAACCAGAGAGTACGGCAACTAGTTTCGTATAATACCTAGTTATTCTAAATGAAAATGAAAAACAAACAAAAACCTACAACAACAAAAACACTGACGCACTGCACTAGTTATTATTAGATATTCTTAGTCATTTTTGTACATGAAGATTTAAGTTCTAAGATGGTTTATATTAATAGGTTATGCCTACGTTTATATTGTAGAAAGAATTTAAAACCTGTTCCAGAGAACTCAAGATAGCCTGGACAGATGTACCATTGTTAGCGGTGTTTGGGCAGCCATGTGGTCCAGATATTCTGCACTTTTGAATTTGCCACCGGAGTGGTAGAGTTTACTGGCAAAAATTCTGACAGGCTATGTTTGGATTTGCTTCTTTTTAATTTAGCTTTGAGTAACCAGGATGATGTGCATTAGAAAAAGGAGTGATGTATGGAAAAGAAAATACTACAGATAATTGACTTTGTCTTTCATGCCTTGGAGGGTTCCTTTATTTTTACATAGATATCTGAGTGACTTGGTGAAAATTTCCTGCAAACAAAAAGTACTGCAAATGCGTTTCTCAAAAGTGACCTTAGTGTTATTTCACCGTCTGAAAAACCCCAAACCGTGACTTTTCGATATACATATACAACAGTACACATACCTTTTGCATTTTACAGACGCTGGCATTGTTGTAGTTACTATGCACAGTCCAAATCAGCTTGAGAGTTTGCATAAAGGGTCAATTACAGTTTGTGTTGGTAAAGCAGCAAGTTGTACACAGAAAAGCTACAACCGAAGAGTAACGTTTGACTGAATTCAGACTACCAAACAGATCCATCTGCCGATTTCTGTCTTTGCTTACATTGAATTTTTATGTTTTGCTCTCATAAATGCATCCCGAAAGCAGACCAAGTGTATCACTTGGGCAGTTTTCTTCGCTATCTTGACTTACACTATTGTATAACCAAGTGTTGATTCCTACCAACAGATGCAAAACGATCACTAGTAATTGATCTAAAGCTACAAATTCAACAGGGTACTTCTTCTATAGCACAAGATGTTTCCCTACTTTTTGCATTGTAGCACAACAATTTACCAAATTGGACTCCAGCAATAATTTTCTATTTGTCTTCGTCATACTGGCTGAACTTTTGATAGTATTAGATTGAGTTTGAAGTTCTTTGAATTAAGTCTTTAAATGATGCGAGTTTACATCATTCTGTCAGGCATTCTTATTTATACTTGACTGAATTAATAATGTGTTTTGGGATTATTTTATAACTAATTTGATGTAATAGCCATATGGACAGTAACTATTAATGCTTGCGAGGTTTAGCATTTCATTGTAGTTAAGCGAAAGTCCCTGGTTTGGTGTCAGGAAGCAATATACAACATCCCGTGTGAGTGGTAATGAAGGATTAAAGGTCTGACAAAAGGCAAGTAGCTGGGGAAGTGTCATTGAAACACCACCTTCAAGGATGCATGTGTTGGAAGAAGGGAACAACGGCAAAAGAACAACAAAATTCACGAGCCAATGAATCAGTGAAAAGGCTTTTTAAGAATTCAGGTGAATCTGTGACTTAAGAGCCCCATGAATACCATTGCAGCCTATGGCAGTGTTTTTAACAAGATTTTATTAAAGTTTTATAAGTTATTTTAACAAGACAGGAAAAACTTAGAAGACCTAAAACTACTGGGTCACGGCGAGGTGGCTGTTGGAGTTTTGGACCACTTTATAATTAGCTGAAATCCAAATATGTTACAGTGCAGGCCATTCACGTTGACAATGGTACTAACTTATTTCTCTAGAAACCTATAGAGTAGATATATTTTTGTCAAAGCACTCCATCCTTCCTCGATTTAAATTTCAATATTGTTCCTGAAGATATTTCTGTATATTAATGGTACCTTTTTTAAAAGAAACAGAAAATTACTTTTTTCTATATGAATTAATATCTTACTTGATCTGCTTTTCCTTGACTTTCCCTTAGAGAGGGGGTAGGCTTGGGTCAGTTTACTGGATATGACTGTTTTCAGATACTTATAAACCTTTTTGTAGATATGCTTAATTTTTAAGCGATTAGGCACTGAGAGTAGCAGAAATCCTGCAAAGCTTTATAGTTCACTAGGCATTTGCCTTCGTTGGTTCTCTGAGTGATGTCTTGATTTCAGTAGCTAGAATTTTCCCTGAATCTACTAGAAAGGGGTATCAGTATTTTCAGGTAACAAAGTCTGTTAGCACAACAAAACCTTCAGACCAATATCTTACTGTACTGGGGTTGGGTTTTTTTTTTTCTCATTTGTTTTGGTTTGTTTTGGTTTTTTTTTAATTTTTATTTCAGCTGCTTTTGTTTTGGAAAATCTTATTGCTATTGTGTGTACTTCAGTATACCAGCAAACACTGCTACCCATTAACATGTTGTCCACAAATGCCTCTAGAGAAGAAATTGTTGCACCTTATGTATATCTCAAGCAAACCAAAATATGATGCTTTTCTGCTTTGTTTATTCTGAATATGTTGTATCATACTTTACTGAACCCATTTTAACTTACCTAAAGCTATCGATATTTATGCATTTCACATTATTTTCTGAATCTGAACCTGTGTATAAATCTTTCTTTAAAAAAAAAAAAAAAGAAAAAAAAGCAAAGCATTTACCGCAGTCATCCTCTGTGACTTATCCACGGGAGGGGGGAATCTTGTCTCAAGTGTAAAATGCAGTACTGTCCCAATTTTCCTTGGCTTTTATTTATTTAGTGATCTTTGATGTTTCATATGTAGTTTTGAGATATACAAAATACATTGTGTAGCTGAAGCTACAGATGTAAGCAGCTGGGAGAAAATTACTGTAATGTCTTGTTAATTATTTTAGTACTGTATACAGATATGGGAAAAATGTTCTGCAAAACATTTGAGATGCAGATTCTTATCCCCACAATAGGTTGCTTTCCAGATATTAGACCAAATCAATCAAAACTCAGTGATCTTAAAGGTCTTTTTGAACCTAAATGGTTCTGTGATTCTGTGATTCTAAATACATCTATGGAGTTTACTTAATGCTCTGCTTATGGCAGTAACTACCCCTTGAATGTGCTGTGATTTCAGAAATAGAGTATATTTATTTAAGGTGAATGAATGCTCTTTTATACTCATACAGTATCCCAAAGTGATGAGCGAGAGAATTTTTGGTAGTTTGGGTTTCTATTTTATAGTACTGGTGCGTGACTTTTGAAATATAAGTGAGAAGCATTGTTGGAAAGGGGCACAGGAACAAGGGACTGGTAGAAGCGTATGAACTTGTGTTTTAAATTCCAGCTTTGGTCTTTCATTATCTGGGGTTGAAAGCTGCCTTTGTAGCACAAGACTGAAGAGCGCTCTGCCATTGGTGTCCGGTAGAAACACAATTTCTGTTGTAACTCAAATCAGAACGAGGAGAATGTCTTACAGTTTGGATGCTATCTTTTGGGACAGGATATTAAATTGAAGCAGTTTTAATTTCCACTGCCTGTTTAGCTCCTGTGAGGATACTGAATGGACTGAAGGCAACAGTTTTAGACGTGAGACAGCTGAGAGGATGAAAAGAAAGGTGGCCTTTGTTCTCAGTATGGCAACAAAGGGGAATTAGGACAAATTATATATATATATAAATATATATATACACATATGTGTGTGTGAGTGTGTGCGCCTGGGTGTGTACATTCTGAAAAAAAATGTAGGAAAAACAAAAACATGATGGGTCTACAAGAGACTATGATGTATGTTGATCTTTGAGTGCTCTCTCTTTTTTGAATGCTGAGTCTAATATGGCTACCTCTCCTCAAAGACTACTTTTGTTAACTTCCATTAGCTTTCAAGCTTGGTCATGTAACCTTGTCCGCCATTGATACCATTTGTATATCACTATGTGCTTCACTTTCCAAAAGCAAAACATTTATATAGTGCAGACAAGGTAAAGACTACAGTGGTAGCCAGACTCTGTTGCTGGAGCATTTTTTGTTTAACCTCAGCCAGAGTCCAGTGGCTTGCAGGACGTGGGCCCACTAGTTCTAGTTGGTTCGGTGAGATCAAGTTTTTGTAACAGCAGAAAATACAGTGCGCGTGGGGTGGTGGACTTCAGATACTGCCAGAGGTGATACAATGAGAGCCCAATGCTGCTCTTGAAATTTAGCCTGGAGTTTACGTTTTGATCCAGATCTCGCAAGGAGACCTGATTGTGCAACTCATGAGTCGTGCACTATGCGTCATCCATTAGATGTTGTCTGTTTACCATGCTTAATTGATAGATTACAGAGCTCCTAGGTATCTTTGCCGTGTTTTGTGATACTTGTGGCATTCTCCTTACCTTGTACATATGGTGGAGCTATCACTTACATCTGCCAGGATGTCAAGGCACTTCAGGACACTTGAGTGCCATGAAGGAGCACGTTTAGGCTGCGAAAGAGTTACTTGCCTACTCCCCTGAATTCCCCAGTAAAAAGGCACAGTGAGGTTTTATGCTGTCACCTAAGTACTATTATAGTAATTTATGTATACTCAGTATTTTTTACTGAATTGACAGCTTATGAGATGGATGTATATTTTACGTTTCCCCACTAATTCTTCTAAGGCAGAAATCTCAGAAAACTTGACGTGACATCTCCACTGAGCAGCATGCCTAAGCTTACACCGAAAACCATCCTTACTGAAGGGGCATCTTTGTCGTTTGCACTGTGACGGTGCAGGAACCCCAATTACGGACCACTACTCTCTTGGAGTTAAGCTTGGGCTTGCCTGATGTTCCTGGAGGAGGCACATCATTGTGATCTAGGGCCTTCATTGGCATGGAATTTTAAAAACAACTGCAAATAGCTTAACATTTATTGAGTTCTTCCAAAGAATTATATTGTAGTTTCTGGGTCTTGACTGTCTTGACATCTACTGGCAGGCCCCTGCTGTTAATCTACTGGAAAAAAACCACACCTGTATGTGCTAACTAACCAGGCTTCTGAATGTAATGGTTTCATTCACTCTTTCCTCACTGAGACTGAGTCCTTGTTTTCCCACACACACTGCTACACTTTAATCGGTAGTTGAGTCTTTGTGAAGGTGACAAAGGCAAGAGAGGCACATATGTGCATGTGTCTGCTTGCATGTATACATATGTATACACAGACACATCAGAGTGCAATGACTTGCGATGTGGTCTCTGCGCAAGTGTGTTCCCATGTTAGGTCGCAAAATGGCATGAGGTTTCTCAGACAATAGTTTTTCAACTTTCTTGCTTGATTTTGATCTCTTTCCTTCACATCACACCATAAGGTGTGATTTTCAAAAATCACACCTGAAAAAAAAACCCAGATCCTGCTGACCTGGATGCTACAAAAGCCTTCTTTTTCAGCAGTGCTTGCTTTTAATAACCAGTATCTGTTGACAGTTTCAGCACAACGGTTTTGCTGTAATCTTTTCTTCCTAGAGCCCAATCTTTCAGTTTTTCTCACATATAATTCCACTGAACTTTGACCCAGTATTTGGCTTTGTTCTCTCAAAAGCTTGTTGTAAACATGCCTTACAATAGTTGTCTCCATCAGTGGTATAGCAGAGCTACTGCCTTCTTAGATGTGTGTAGTAAAAGCCAATAAGCACATTTACACGACATCATGCTTTCTTCAAAAACCTCTAATTTGATATTTTTAAGTCTACATGTTAAGTCATGTGTATAACATGCTAAAATACAGTAAACTGTGATAAACTGAATAGAATATTTAATAAAATATTTGAAATATTTGATAAGGACTTCCAAATAGATTTCTTTCAGTTTGTTCTATTTTGGTTATCTAGTGTGTGCCTGTAAACAGTTTCCCATTTAAAACTAACAATTGCAAATAAAATTCAACTAGAGCTTCTTTGATACTTCACCTACTTTACTACAAAGTGATTGTTTACTTAACGTGTGGCTGAGTTAGCAGTATTTGAAGAATTTGGTTTTAGCTACAATATGAATTTGTTGGCTTTTTTCCTGCTTAAAACAAACTCATTTTCCACCTGAAAATGGAAGATGCCAAAACCTAGAGGTGGATCCTCAGAACTGTAAGCTGTAGTTTCCTGTCAGATCATCCACCCAACTTCTACACAATGACTGTAAAGGTGTCGCATGTTTTGTAAAGAACTTCTGGGCATTTGTCCTTGCTTGCACGTGTCTCTAATCGGAGCTCCTGTTTTATTTTTAAAAAAACCTTCTGAGCCTGGTTCAGCACCATTGACATTGTTGGAAAGATACACAGACCCATGCAAGTGCCCCAGTTTTCAATGGACCTACATGGGCATAAAGCTGCAGATTGCGGGACAGAGAGAGCCGGGACTCAGTGCAGTTAGGCACTAAACTTAATCTGAAATAGATTCTTTTAGAAATAAGTAGCAAGTGTCATCAGCGTTTAAATTTAAAGGTCCCCACAACTTTGGAACCTTAGTTAAACCAGGACTCTGTTCTGCCTGTATAGTTTACTCTCTTGAGGCTTGAAAGCTAGACTGTTGGGGATCTTGTCTTTTTCTCACCTTGGATGCCTGAAGCTTCCTTGATTGAAATGTTTTTCTGATCACAGAAGGCTCATGTACAAACTTCATGAAGGCAGTAGACACCAGTTCACATGGCAGCAGAACTCCTGTCTCTGAGTCAAAAGTAGCAGCAGGGAAGCCTTTAGGTTTTCGGGGTTTTTTTAAACTATGTGCTGTTTACTCAGGGAAGAAGAAATGTGTGCAACCTTGCAAGGCCTTTGTAGGGTATACATCACTATGTCTGTGAAGAAACACCTGGAATGGAAGAACTTCAGCATGAAAGGCCACATAAAGGTCATAGTTGGGGAAGGGGGAGAAAAGCTCTGATTCAGTGAGCAAAAAAGTTGTAAGAAATCTGAAAGAAATATGTATTCTCTCAGTATAGTATACCCAGTCAAGAACAGTCACTATACTGGGGCTTTTATTACCAAATTACCTTAAAACAGTCACCTTCATTCCTTCAACTTCCATCTTTTCTCATCTACTCTCATTCTGTTCTCCTGACAAAAGACCTATTGAGTTTAGCTGACTCTCGGTGCATCTAGATCTCTTTGGTTACCCAGCTCTCACTCAAGTTGCTTCTCACACCCGCATGGCATTACACTGACACTTTCTTAACTGTCAGGTAAGATGGATTTCCACTAATGCTTTTGGAAGAAACATGGGACAAAAGGGCATCACCCCACAAGAGCGCTGCGCTTCTGCCAGGCGCTTCAGCATTCTCCCCTTGATACCTTTTGCTTGGGTCCCTTTTGTGGTTCACCTCAGAGTTTTTTGATGTGTAGCTAACCCTGCCTTCAAACACACAAAGTGACAACATTAAGTGAAAACACACTTGAGCATACCATGACCATGCTTATATGCCAGCTTCCATTCTTCAGCAGGACACTAGCACTTTATAACAAAATACGAGATGCGTTTCTGTATCTGCTGCAAAGTTGGTTTGTTTTCAGAAATAAAGCTTGTAAGATAACAATGCCTACTGTCTGTTCAGTGTCAGTTTCTTTTTGTGGACTGTTCTTGGCACAGCAACAGTAAGAAAATGAGCTCTAATACAGTCATACTTAAAGTATTTAACTCTTGATTTCAGCTAGGCTTCATTGGTTACTTTCTGATAGGAGAAGATGACGTTAGATGACTTCAGCAGAAGTAAGCTAGCACAAGATGCAGTTATCTCAACCCCAGCTGAAACTCCAGTTGAAAATCCAGCCTATATAAAGTGATGCAAAAAGTTTATTCCATGCAGAGCAACACTTTACTCTATTTGTCAGCCCATGAGACAAGAGAAACTAGTTGAAATAAACCCAAAAATCAAACCAGTTGTGTCAGAATGTCAGGCTCGGCACTGAAGTGTGATTTTCTGAATGCAGACACTTAATATTCTAATCCACTCTCTAGCATTTTGTTCATTACTTTTGTTAGCATAGTGTGTGGATATGGAAAAATAACATTGAGAGTGCTGGGTGCATCAGTTATAATTTGCACAGTAAGAGAAGGACAAGGCTGCCATCAGACAACATCTCACTTAACAAAAAGGAGAAAGTAAAAAAATTCCTTAGGAGGCACCCTTCCAGTCCAAAAGAAGTATTTAGAGTTCATCTTAAAGTTAGAGCTATGGCCAACCAAAGGCTTCTGGGTCACGGTAGACCATCGGGGCTCTGGTCAGATCAATCGGCATCAGTTCCCTTCCTTCCAAGGTGTGAGTGGGTTCCTTTAATGTGTGGTCAACACCTAGAGTGGTGATCTCATTTCAGGCTTTCCAGGTATGAATAATCTTGATTCCTGGATATTTTCATGAGTGAGATTCTTAAAATTATGTTGCTGCTGGAGATTTTCAGACTCAGCAGCTTGTTACCAAAAATCCGAAGGTGTTTTACCTCAGATACCAGCCTCAGACAGTTTACCACAATGAGATTTCTATTCTTAGTGGGGTGCTCTAAATGCTGCTGTCTTATCACTGTGGATTATATAAATGTTTTACCACATTTTGGGAGGTAAGGAGAATTTGCGAGTCAGATAGTCCCTATGTGTCAATCATTTAAAATACATGGGATTGCTGTTGATGTCCAGTAGTTGCGGCTTTTGTCGTGCCACCAAGTGTTACAGTGCAAGCTCTGAGCTATGCACGTTACAGTAAACCTGGGATCTTGAGTTAGTGTTCTTTCAGTCTTGCAAAACTGAAGACTTTGATTTGGACAGCTTGCAGCATGCCATTGCTATTAGCATAGGTCGGAGGGATATCGTTTGAAACAAAGTCCTGTCATGCCTCTCTCTTGACATCAGTCAGTTGCCTGTTATATTCTGAGATGTTCCATTTGGTTTGGTCCTCGCTGGCTTGGTCAAAGAACCATTCTTGCCCGTGGGTGAATCTGGGACTCCCATTTGAGTCGTGACACAGGGCAGAGGAAGGCTCTTTCACCACAAGCATCCCAGCCTCTCCCCTTTGGGACAGCAAAGTGTATGCCACAACAACATTGTCTATGCAGCTGGGATCTCTTCTTGACTGCAAGTGCTCAGATACAAAATGAAACAAACCCATTCTGGAATCTTGATGGTAAAGTCAGACCTTCCTATGGAGTTTCAGTGGACGGTAGTTTGAGAGTGAGTGGTGTGATTCATCTTCAGTTAAGAGCAGCAGTGTGAATTGTATGCAGAGATTGACAGGTTACAGTGACAAAGCCAGGTTTCCTTTTGTTTTGAAGAGCAGTGTTTTCTAATGGAAAGAGAAGGAAGTTACCGTCGCAGCAGATGGGCTATTCTGTTGTCTTCAAGAGGTTGCAACTTCAAGAGCCAAGATTTGCCAACGGATCTGAAAAAAAAAGAGGAGAAATTGCAGTTCCAGTTATGTGGCTTGTAGTGTATGCTGTGTGTTGCTTCAGTGACCGTAGCAATAATTTTTCAGTCAGAAGTAACGTGTGAACTACTTGATTTGTGATGCAGTTCTAAACCATCTCATTCTCTTCTGGACGACAGATGTTATTTGGCATGTAGCATAAGTGTTGTTAATGAGTGCTTCCCTGCATGTACATCATAAATAATAGAAAGTGTTCATCATCATTTTAATCAGTGCTTAAGGAAATTCTTCCTGCTGTGCTTCAAGAAAACATGATGTACTTGTCCGGCACAAGGTTTGGTTTTACTTTGGGAAATAATGGAGGGAAGCATTCACTGCGTGACTGCTTAATCTCAGTACGTCATTTCTTCTAAAATGTCATTGCTAGTAACTGTCTGTAGTGTACCATTATTTAAGATATAGTTAATTCAGCTCTATGATCTCTTAAAGTGAAGGTAACTGCTTAATTTCCATGCAGAAATGCACAGCAGTAAGAGAATCTCGTAGGGATGAAGGGTTGCTAAAGGATGTCATATGCGAATGCTAGGTCTCGTAAGATGTAGGACGTACAAGATGTGCGATTGCAGAACTAGGAGCCAGGCGGTTGGCAGGTAACAGCATGGGTTCACAGTGAGATTGTGCCAACTTGCATGAGGGAGAAGCAAGAGGCTGTGATGTGAACATCAGGACAGCTGTAGCAACATGTGCTTTTACCAGGGGTAGTTAGAGGGTTGCTGTGGCGGGAAGCTCCGTTGCAGTGCTGCTTGTACTGAGCATTTGTTGTTGGTTTTCTGCAACTCAGCATCAGTAACTTATCCCTGTTTCTAAAGAGAGATGATCATGGATGCCTAGATGGGGTGCAGCTGCAGCATAGCAACATTTCGTACAGGAGTGTTGTCCACTGACAGGTGCAGCAGCCCCACTGTAGACTTAAGGCAATGAAGTAGTAACCAGCGATCCTCAAGGTCCTTGGGGTGTCTGAGTGCAGTTGCTACCTGCTTCAGAGGATGTGGAATGGGTTTTATGGTGGCAGCACTGGCAAGCATCAGTAGGTCACTTGGGCGGACTCCACTGCACGCTTATGCTGCAGGAGCACACAGGGAACAGGCTGTCTGTCCTTAGCTCCCTGACAGCTCTGCTTGGGCTGGGCTCTAGAAACTGCAGAAACAAAAGTCTTTATCTGCTCATCAGAAGTCCTTAAGAAAGGGAAGCAGAATTTTAGTCAATTGCATCCAAGTGACATAGCAACAGGATCCATTCGGTCTTTCGCAGCTTGTATATAAATTGCCTAGAATACACAGTGCTTGGTGCCGTGATCACTACTCATGCAGCATGCACCATGCACATGGCTTCTCATACGTGTGTGAGGGAAGCATAGATGCCTGCTACAGATTTCTGTATCTACCTGATGGCAAAATGTACCTGACGTAGCTTGGTTGGGAGAACAATAATCTCCAGATTACCTGTAGGGGTGGATCCTCATTTTAGCATTTTCAAACAGACAGCATATATACAGATGCATGTTTTTGAAATAACAGTTGTTTGAGAGTTGTGCTCAAGCTGTGTACATTTCACGTGTGGAGAACCATGAGAACACCGCAATATGTAAGAGTCAATACAAAAGCAGTAGTTTTTGTATTCACAGACTCTATTAATCTGCAGCTAGTTTAAAAAAAAAAAAACTAGAAAAAAAAATAGATGTTGGCTGTTCCACCTTGGCAAAATAAATCTATAATTGACAGCAAAGCGCTGCCAGCAGGGATTTAAAAGTATCTTTAATAATGAGATTAAAATGTATTCTTAAATGAAAAATTTCTGGACTATTACGCAAATACTCCCAAGCGCTTTGCAGGATGAGTAATTTTCTGCTACTTTCGATTAAGAAAACCAGAAATAGTGTTAGTTTATCAGTCTTCAAATAAATAGAAGACAGCAGATGTCATATTTTAGATGCCACACGTTGCCTCAGACCAAGATGGGAGCCTCTTGGCAGCACTGGCCTTTCACACTTCACAGTACTTGTGGGAGGACGTGGTGGCACGTCTGGAATGTGCAGCTGCCTTCAGGCATCAAACTACAACCCGTAAGTCTCAGCTGTTGGAAATCCATTGCCATCAAGATGGAAGAGGCATAAACAGCATAAAAGCTCTACAAGAACTGATTGGATTTTGTCACTTTTGTCAAACCTGCTGTCCAACTGAACGCTTTCTGTTTGATAGAGACAAATCTTTGCTGTGTGGCTTTGTTTATGTTGCTGGAAGTTAAAAACATCAAGCTTCACTTAAAAATTTCTCACCTTCCTTTTCAGTCATCTTGCCTTTTCTCTCCTCTCTTTTCTCAAGCAGCTAAAAACTTGATGGTCATGAGTAGCAAAACATCCCAGTGATTTACAGTAGGATGGGCAACGTCCCACACCTTCCCGAGCCTCTGCACAGCTCTCAAAAGCCCACAGAAAATATTTTTTTAGTCAGTGGTATTTTTAACAACAGTTTTCCCCAACTGTGGCTGTGCATCGGACTCAGCTCCTGCAAGAAAGGCAGAACGAAGTGGGCAGCACAGCAAAGCTGGGCTCTCCAGGCCCTTCTTACTCTCTTGCTTTCTGTAGGAAAACCTGGCAGTGACAGGAACCTGGCAGGCTTTTGAAATATGAGAAATTGTTTCCTCCTCGTAACAGTCTGTTGTTGAGAATAGATTCACAGTTTATGAGGATTTGGCCTGACTCATTTTTAGTGCATGGCTTTTAGCAACTGATGTACCTTGAAGTCACATGGCATTTTGTTTCCAAAAGAAACCAAAACCCCCTTCAGCACTACCTGTTAGACCTACCACTTAAGTTAGCTTGTGCTCTTGTGAAATAAACCTCCTGGAACGTTTCTACATTCTTTCTTAGAGGGGAAAATAAAAGTCTCCAGACAGTGAATATTTTTTTTCTTGATAATTACTGAAGAAACCTTTAGATTAATAAATGTTAATACTAGCTTTTCCAGGTACCTTGCCAGTGTAGCCTCGTCTGAGCCAACAGGTATGTTAGGGGGAAGCCTGTGGGAACAGGACCACATTTACTTGAAGCATCATTGCTTGCCCTCTGGAGAAGGCACTCCAGCCATCAGGAACTGCACCACAGCAACCCCACTGCATCTGAATGGATCGGGTGGGGATGCCAGCCGAACGGTGAGGACAGACCCCCACCAACACTGCAGAAAGCTGCAGCAAGAGTTGCACCCGCAGGGCCCACATCACAAAGTAAGGCTGTCACTCTGCTTGGTTAAACAGATGGGTTCCCACAGCCATCCGTCGGTGAGTGGGCCACTGCTGCTGCCGACACTGCTGCTGGGTGTTTATCCACTTCCTTTCATTCCTTGTAAGCTGGTGGCTGGTACACTGTTATTAATTGCTCATTAACAGCCATGGGGAGCTCAGTGTGTGAGGTCAGCTTCCAGCAGTTGTATTTTGTGCAACGCGACATCACAAATCAGTGTTGGTATTTCCTAATGGCCTTTGATCTCGGTGTTTGTGAGGGTGTGTTTAAAACATCCCAGACTCCTAGCTTGACCTTTTCTCTTTTTTTCTCCTTTCCTTTCCTTTCCTTTCCTTTCCTTTCCTTTCCTTTCCTTTCCTTTCCTTTCCTTTCCTTTCCTTTCCTTTCCTTTCCTTTCCCTTTCCCTTTCCCTTTCCCTTTCCCTTTCCCTTTCCCTTTCCCTTTCCCTTTCCCTTTCCCTTTCCCTTTCCTTTCCTTGGCAGAGTCATGTTTCATATAAACCAGGGGATTCTTTGGGCTACTTGTAGCAGATTTTAACAGCCAGCTGCTCTCTGAATGCTCAACCCGTGCAAGCTATTGGCAAGAACCAGCAGAGGATATTTACAAGATGTGGTGGTTCTTGTCAGTGGAAGGTTTTCTTGCTTGTTATCAGCTTGCCAAGAGTACGGTCAGCATTTTTCAAGACGACAAAAGGCTGAAAGAAAGTATTCTGTGGCAACTTTTGGAATGTTAGGATGAACATTTCTCTGTGTTCCTTCTTGGCTTGCTGCTCCCCAGTTCTTTTTTTTAGGGCACTGTAAAAGTAGACAGGCTTTTGATGGTTCCTGAGGAGGATGTAAGCTGACTCTTAATAAGATGTCTGAAGAGCTTATAGGTGTTCCTGGACAAACAGCAAGCCAAGGCAGAAAACCAAGCAGGCAGTCAGAATATTAAACACATCCTGGATCGTGGCAGGGTGAAATCTTGGCAGTATTTATTTGGCACGGAGTCACAGGGCCAAAAGGAACCTGGAGATGTCAGCTAGAGTTTCTCTGCCCTAAGGCAGGTTAAGCTGTACTTAGCACAAACCTGACGAGTGGGTGTTGAACCTGTCCCTGAAAGCCTTTAATAGTGGAGATTCAACCATTTCCCCATGCTGTTTTTTCCAGGGCTTGACTAGCTTTACTTTTTGAGCATGGTTTATTCCCCCAGTGCCTAAGTACAAAAGTTTTAGGGTATAGAAGAAAAAGACAGAATCCTCAAAAGATGCTAAACAGAGAAGCATTTGAGCCGTTTTTCATAAATGCAACCTCAGAAACAGTGATCAGATAAAATCTGAGATGAGATTTTCAGGGAGCACCATACCAATGTTATTGCCAGCCACAGGACTCCTCGATGCCTTTGAAAATCTCTTCCTTTAAATGGTGTGTCAGGTTCACAGTTAATAGCCATACCAGAGAGGTCCGAAGAGACCTCTCTCTTCGTGCTGTGTTTTCTATCTAGCAGTTGCCTTTAATTTTTTTACAGAGTTCTGACAGTAAAAAAAAAAGCAGAAAACCAACCAAACAAAAAAACTCCACAAACAATACCAAAACTGAAAACAATCCATCTTTGCCAGCTTTTTCCTCTGTACCCTCTCCAGACACTGCAAGTCCATCATTAAAGCCATATTGTGAACCAAAGGAGGGCAGCATCCATTCATTAAGCAGTGCTTGTGCCAAGCCACACCAAGTGGCCAGTGAACCGGCAGGCCCGGACAGACATTTTCCTGGCTGGCCTCTGGTGGCATCCTGCCCGTGAGGCATTGTCCCTGCCTGCTGCCCAATCCAGCAGAAGTGGGAAAAGATGCCTGCAATAGCGTTGGCAGCACAGGGACCAAGATGTCCGTGGGTCTCCGCTCTGGGATGGGCACCCATGGCTGCACGTGCAAAATTCTCTCCAGCTCCAAAAACAAGTATTTGAATGAATTTGAAATACTTAAGAGACGAATGGAGCAAATCCAGTGTGTTAGCAAAAGCAATGCACTCCCTTGCTGACAGTGCACTGATCTGCCAGGGGCAATGCCACAGTCTGCTGAGGAGTCTTGGTGAGGTTGACAGTGATTTTCTCTGTGCAGGATACCCGTTAGTAGGAACCAGCATCCAGTGGAGAAGCAAAGGGGAAGGCACATCCCTTAAGCAAGGGGTGCAATGGCCTCACCCCGAGCTGAGAGGAAGCTCCCTGCCTGCATTCGCTGGCTGTGCCTGGCACCAGAGCAGGGTTTCTCTTTGCTCGGCAGAAGCTGTAGCCTTGCAAGAAACTGGTTGGCAAACCTCTTCCATCACTAATGATCTGGGCACTGGGCAAAAGTGGCTCCAGCCATGCCAGCATGCTGCTGTCATCCAGTCCCAGTCCCCATCAGCACATCCAGGGCTTTGTGGCCCCAACAAGAAACTGCAGCAACCGGCAGCAGGCGCAATCCACGAGTGCTGCCAGAGGCAGGCAGTGCCCGTCAGGTGCTGTGGGGGTCCCAAGGCCCACTTTACGCCTCTCCATGTAGTGGTATGGATCCAGTCACCCAGGGAGACGCAGCAAAGAAAAGCGGGGACTAGATGCTGTGAGTGAAGAGATTAAATAAGTGATACTGTAGGCAGGACAGAAAGCAGAGGCCCCAGGAACATTGGCTTCCCAGTTGTCACCTGGCCCAGGTGTGGGCACAGATGTGGCAAGGATGAGGAGCTCAAGTCTATTTATTTCCAGTAAGAGCCTTTGATGAAACCTACTGCAACTGTGTACCGACCAAAGGCTGACTTTTTAAGGGCAGTGTCTCCACAGACAACCTCCTGCAGTGGTTGGCAATCTCAAGAGTGTTGAGCAAAAAGCATTTAACAGCTAAAAAGGAAATGGGCGCAACAGAGCTGAACTGCTCTGTTGAAAATGTTGGAATGTTGTTGAAAATGCAATTTCCTCAGCAACTTTGTGAGTGGAAGAAATGGCATTATAAAGGGAGAAACGGAGAGCATGGAAGGGATGAACAGATTTTGCCCAAGCCCAGTAATCGCCCTGGCAAGGATGACCTAGTGCTAGGAGACTTCGGCTGCTAGTTTCACACAGAAACTAGCAAATACAGTGGATGCCTGTCAAACCACACTTTATTTGCAAATTAACCAATATATTCAGCAGTCCCCAGCTTGCACTATCGATATAATCTTCAATCATGCCTGGAGAAGGAAAAAGTGTTTTCCTCTCTGTTTCACAGTTTCTCTCCACCTCTAATAGACTCTTAATCCCTTGTGGTCCCCCTGATTTCCTCGTTCCTGCTTAGCCCTAGCAACCTTATGCAGAATAAGCGAAAATAGATTGCAGTGGAGTCAAGAGTGACAAAACAGGCTGCATTTCGCAGCAGATCAACTGGAGCATGACTTCCAAATTACACCCTTTTTCTCGGTAGTCAAAAAGCCACAAAAGCAAAGCAGCCAGTAAAGATAAATCTTTGGCTGATTTTATACCCAATGTAAGTGCTTCCCTCCTAAAATTTGCCCTTTTTTTGTTCTGTTTTGTTTTGTCTCCTTCCCAGCATAGCAGGATACTTTTTGTATTTTCCCTGCTGTTGAGCATCTAGATCTGCTTTGAGTCCTCTAGAGCTGAATGGGAATTAATAACAGCATTGAAAATAGGACTGATTCTCTAGCCCTTGCAGGCACAAAGTGCTTACCAAAATACAAAAAAAAACAAGGGGGTAATTTCCCTTCTGTTATGCATGCATATCCAGCTGTGTAACAGTGAGGATAAAGCAAGATCCAGATACATAAATAAGATTAAGTAAATACTCTGTGGCGATGCAGGGACTGAAGTGACTTGAGTTCTAAACAGCATCCGTACACAGCAGCTATCCCAGCGCAGGCAGAGGAATTTGCAATGTGCATTGTACAGGTCTACTTTCGGCTTTTGTGTGTGCCTCCTTTCTTGCGGTGCTTGCCTGGCTGGGTACTTGGGTGAGACAGAGTAGGATACCTGCTGCTTGGATAACTAAGGTTGCTTCTGAGGTCATCAGTCAGGAATTTACTAGCTTTACTGTTTTGTAAGCAATGATGCAGAGGGCAGTGCTGAATTCAGTGAGGATTTGCTTGCCTGGCCAAGTGCTAATGATAGTTATGCTTGTAAATACAGTCCATCCTTCATTCTCCAGTACTGCAAATACATCCTGTCCCACCAGAGCAGCCTTCTTTAAAATACCTAATTTTAGATTCCCCTATCAAAACATCAGAGTTATTATGGGAAATAGTTTCTTGGCACAATCCTCTTGATGTGTGTTTTGTGCAATGCTCAAGACGGCTTCTGTTGAGGGTATGTTGTATGTTTTTATTCAGATGTCAGAGCTTCTACTGGAGGTTGTTTTTGCCAAGTGACCTATGCCCCTATGCTCCCAGGGGAGCCCATCAGCCTCTGGTGCTGGTGGAGCCGTGCTGAGACATGAGAGCTGAGTCCTGACTTAGCAGGTGACAAGAAAACATTGCAGGCTGCCAAGGATACCTGAACACATGTGAAAACAGAGCAGAAACCAGAAACATCCTTCCTGCCTCCCTCAGCCATCTTGCTCTGCTAGTTTTCCACACGAAAGGAAGACCCCTGTGCTTTCACTGCTGCATTGCAGGTCTTTTCCTGTGTCTGAGACACTTACTTCATCCAAACCCAGCTGCTCACCACTGTAGTGGTATCCAGAGCAGAGCAACTGCATACCATGGTGTCATCACAGGTTTGGGAAGAGACTCGTAGAAACTCTTGGAGCAAGGGGCACGTTAAGTAACACCTGTGTCACGGACAAAAGTGAGGTAGCACCTCATGAGCAGTGATCTCTGGGGAGGGTTGAGCTGAGAGCAAAATGACATCACTTACAGGAAGGACTTGATCCCTGTTTTTAGTAGAAAATCGCACCACATGTGCTGCCTGTCCGCATGTGCATGCTCCCTTACACTTTGCCTTTGTGAGTGGACCCCAAATGGGGAGCAGACTGGAAATGGGTGGCAAAAAAGGCACCCTTGGCCTTGCCAGGCCCTAATGGTGTCCCCAGCAAACCTTGCTCCCTTCCCTGTCACCTGCTTGGTGCCTCAGGCTTCGCTTTTGGGCAGCAGCGATGGGCAGCGCTCTGCTGCCTGTCTGGCTGCTGTGGGGAACACCAGGCTGAGAGAGCCCAGCTGGAGATCTGCCCCAAAAAATTGTTAAAAGCACTTCCTCAAACAGTCCTGTTTAATGTCATATTTAGTAGCCCTCAGGACACTGGCCATGGGAGAGGGAAGGATTATGGGCTAAAAGTAAGGTGGCTAGATGCTGCGTGAAGGACTGCTGAGAGTTTGGTGTGGGCTCAGAGGCATCACATCTTCCTTAGAGAGAAGAGCTCTCGTGACACCGTGTGAACAACACGGCTTGTGGGAAGGTTGACAGGGGAAGCACTTTGACTGAGAAATATTCTTTTAGATTAAACAACAAAACACTGCATGCACATACAGACTAGATCTTCATAATGTGGCTGGGCTTTGACAGTATACTGCAGCATTATTGCTATTTATAATCAACAATTACTAACACTATAATCCAGTAAACTTAGTGGTAGCAATTCCAGCAACATAAATAGCAATGCAGGTGACTAAAAGCATTGCTGTCAATGCAGATGGCAGCTGTAGCATCAGGAAAAAAAAAAAAAAAAAAAAAAAAACCAAACTTGAAGGGAAGATATCAGAAGTCGGTAACATGAGCTTGGGTCTGCTAGTCTTTTATATACCGTTTTTAATATACTTCCTGAAATGAAGCTTCAGAAAGGTACACTGCCTCTTCAAAATTAGCCTAGGAACTACAGGTAGTTCACATTATTTTTAAAATAATAAATCTCTATATATCTATATTAAAATATATATGTATACATAAGTTGGCCAGCCTACCTTGTGGGAAGGCTGCAGCTAAACTTAGTCTGAGCTAATATTGTATTACCATGGTCTTCTGGTTTGTAGATAGCCCTTCCTTATTAGATGAGGTTCTGTTCTTGCTCCACAGAAGGTGCCTGTGTATATAACTCCTTTGTATTGCTTTCTGCAGAGTCCCTTATATATTTCTTACTACTAATGCTGTGTAGAAAAGGAAATCCAGAGATTTTACTACTGATAATTAACCATATAATGGCCATTAGCAAAATAAAGATTTAGTTGTTTTATATTGTGTATGGTTTATTGCCTGATAACTTGTTTGGTGACTGGATATTCTTTTCCTTCTCCTGGTCCTTTTCTGCTTTTTCCAGCTATGGTGTTTACTCCTCACTTTGATTATCTTAGCAGGCAATAAAAGTATATTGTATGTTTTGAAGCCAAGCAGTGTGCTTCTTACTTGTCCGTTGAGGGGGAGTCAGTGTCAGTGGAGGCCAGATGGTTGAGCTAAGGCCGCTGCCTGGCAGGAGGACAGCTCTCCAGTCAGCTTCTTGACAAGGCAGGGCCCAGGCAAGCACCCAGGACAAAACCCTGGCATTTACTACCTCAAAGGAGGGAGCTGCAATCAGAAGCAGCCACAGCCTTGCATCCTGACTAACCCTGAGGACATGAGGAGACCAGATGGACACAGATTAATTACCACGTGTCTTCTAATTTCGCATAGCAACCACTTCTGCTCCTCCAGCACCAACAGTGGTGGTAGTGGCAGGTACCACTGTCACTGGCAGCTTCTGGCTCTCTCTGGCAGTGCAGGGTTTTAACCCCAAGGTACAGAGGCAGGCAGAACTGGGCACATGCCGGGCTCAGTCCACAGCCTGGTCAGGAAGGCCAGAGACACTCTGCACATTCCCTCACATGAGGCGATGCATCCCCCATCTTCAGCAGCTGTACACCCGACCGTCAGCACCTCCTGAGGAGACAGGCAGCATGGCCCCGTGCTTTGTCCTCCTCTCAGCAGGTGACATCATCCTTTCAGCCCAGCATGGGGAGCTGCATTCAGATCATTCATCTGAGGAAGCTGGGCCTTTTCCAGGAGCTTCTTGAGGATATGGGCACATGGCCCCACTCCCAGCAAAGCTGCTTCCCTCTAAGTCTCATCAGAAACAAACAGCTTTAAAGTCTGGGGAGATGAAGCTGCTAAAAAAATAAGCCTTTATTAGTCAACATCACTTTCTGGAGTTTGTTTTCTCCCGTTCCATGGTGAAGTAAAATCTGAAATGTTTGTGCTTCTTGTGAAGCAAGCAGTAAAAAACTCTCATTTGTAAGTCAAACAGAATTTTTTTGCTTCAGTTCTAACTTTGACCTATTTTGCTGGTTTTTGCATGGGTGTATGCCCGTATACTACACACATGAACACATGGAGTGGCAGCTGAAAAACCTTAGTTCATACTCGCTAGTTAATTTTTAGTAATCTAATTGCTCAGTGGATAGTTATACTCTAAATGGTGGCAGTTGAAAATGTGACAGTACTTCTACAGTTTTGTGATCGTGATCCCTGCACTGCTTTCGTGGGGATGATGAGGGATGCAACAGGACATGATGGGCACTGGCTTCTGCACAGACCCCTAGAGCCCAGCCAGGCAGCCACAAAAGGACTCACCTGTGTGCCATGGGCTAAAGAACTACTGCTGAGGAGGGACAGGATGCTGTGATTGCAGATGTGACATGCAGCCCCACTGCCCTCCCCACAGGGAAACAGCCATAACAGTGCTGCACAGCCAGGGCTATCCCTGGTCTGCAGGTCAGGTCATCTCTCCACACAAAGCCTGGATGACCCCAAACCCAGCTGGAGTGAGGAGTGAGACTGCTGACAGCAGCTCCTCAGTCACATGTGAGTGATTGATAGATGGCCTTGGTGGAGAGCAAAAAGGGACCCAAAGGTGCCCTCACCATCACACGAAGACAATGGGAAGCCAGCCCTGTGGCGAGGAGAGGCCCATGGCTGCTGACGAGGGGATGGAGGTGTTCAAGGTGGGCATGCAAGGGCAAGGGGGGAAGCACATCTTCATTTTACTTGGTCATAATCAAAGGGCTCAGCAAATAAATTAAAAAATAAATCTGTTCATTTTCAAGCTGACTTTTCCTTGTTTAAAAGCAGGAATGCATCATCACCTCTTGAACAGCACAAACCTCTAGTTTGATCCTCTACCATCTGTACCACTTCTGCTGGGAAAAAGTGCTTTTTTGCATTAGTAAAACTATATAGAGGATTATTTGATTAGTTTTGATGTCACCAGAAAAGACAAGCTAGAGACACTCCTCTGAGAAATGCCTGGCTTCATCCTGCTATGCTTACTGCATTTTGGGGGAAAAACACAAACAAAACTGGTTCACATTCTAAACAGTGGGGATTCTCCCTTGGACCATAATCTCCTAAAACACTGTTCCTGCATCCTCGGATGCTTGTGCTAGGACATCCCACCTGGACAAATTAGTTGGTAACATAGGCAGCAGCAAAGCTGGCAGCTCTGAGTGGGTACAGCAGCCCACAAAATCTATATTGAGTGCTGGAGTAAAACCTCAATTATGAAGGATATTTTGTATGCATGCGTCTATATTTTATATTTTTTCCCTTTTCAAAATTGCTTATTATGGCATATTAATGATTGATGGTATTTTTCTTTTTCCATAGTGCAAATTGGATCCAACACAGGCTTTTGTGCCAGCACAAATGAGATGTAAGAAGGGTCACTGCAGGTACTTAGGGAGGTTAATGCCTCCCTCTCCAGATTAGTCCATCTGGCAGTCACAGGAAGTGTTTGTACAAATAAAACAAATCTTGTGTTCCTGTTGGGCCTTGTATCCTCAGAGGAAGCCCTAAGCAGCAGATGCTCCCAGGTTTGCAGAGGGAAGACTTGGGTGTGCTCCAAGCTCCACCAGAAGCTTTGGTTTGGTAAACCTCACATCTTCAGCCATGAAACAGTGCTCTTGTTTCACCATTTGGTAAATATTTTGAAGCAACTCACCAAATCACAGAACCATGGAATGGAAGGGACTTCTAGAGATCTAGTCCAACCCCCTGCTAAAGCAGGTTCACCTCAATCAAGTCACACAGGAACATGTCCAGGTGAGTTTTGAAAACCTCCAGAGAAGGAGACTCCACAACCTCCTGGGCAACCTGTGCCACGGCTCCCTCCCCTGAACAGGAAAGAAGTTTCTCCTCATATTCAAATGGAACTTCCTATGTTCCAGCTTGTGCCACTTACCCCTTGCCCAATTACTGGGCACTACAGAAAAAAAGACTGGCCGTATCCTCTTGACACCCACCCTCTAAGTTTTTGTAAGTGTTGATAAGGTCCCCTTTCAGTCTTTTCTCCAGGCTAAATAGCCCCAGTTCCCACAACTTCTCCTCATAAGAGAGATACTCCAATCCCCTAAGCAAAGGTCTTGCAGCCCAGGGGGCTAAGGACCACTTTCAGACTGACTTGAAGTCTGATAACAGTCTGTGTAGATGTGTTTGCTGTGGGTGAAAGCACAGTGGGTCAGGGAATGACCAGTCCTTTTTGCTGTACCAACCCAGTGGGTTTGGGTAGTAGCAGTGGGCTGGCTGCAAGGGCAGGACAGGGCAGCCCACTGTTACTTTGCATTGGACACCTCCTGCAAAAAGCAAATGGCTTCCTTGTCATCTGGTAATCAAAGAGAAGCTTTGGTTATGCGTCACCGAGCAGCAGTGATAACCTCTCATTTGAAAATGAAATAAATAGAAGAATAAAGCTAGGCACTGCAAGCCCTTTGAGACAGGAATCCTCATTCTCCTTCCCATTACTGTATCTCATCAGCTTCCTATTGTTCATTTGAAGGTACCTTTAGGCTGGCACTTAATTGTTTATCTGAAGGACCTGAGTCTTTAATTAAAAGCCTGGTATTACAAGGCATGGAGAGGAATCCTAAGTGGCAGTGGTGCTTGTGGATGTAAAACCTTAACCAAAGTGCTCCATCTTTCTCAATCTGAATTTCTCCCTAGCTAAATGAAAATTATTTTCTTTTCACTAATATGTCTCCTTAAACTTTCTTGAGCTTTCTGTGCTGTAAATGGTCTGCTTTTCTCCCAGTGGCACACCCTGGGATTTAAAATACTGTGAACAATTAGGAAAGGAAATTTGCCTGCAAAATTTCAGCAGTTCCTTTTTACTCAGAGTCAGGGAAGGGAAACCCAAATATAACTATTCTCAGCTATCCCTTTGGAAGGAAGATCTCAAGTTGTACCAGCCTGGGAAGAAGGTTTTTCAATCAGGGTCTCTGTAGTGGTTTTGTCTGGGCCAGGTTTTGGTAGCAGGGGCTACAGAAGTGGTTTCTTTAAACAAAGATGTGCCAGAAGCTTACCCTGTAGCTCATAGGAATAATGCCAATCAGTTCAAAGATGGACCCCACAGCTGACCCAGGCCTGGCCGATTAGTGACTGAGGTAATGCCTCTGTGAATAATGAATTTGAGAAGAATGTTAAATTCACATATGCTGCACATATGGTAAATGGCAGCAGCAACAGGGAGTGGATGTGAGAACATCTCCACAGACACCAAGATCGGTGGAAAAGGAGGGGAAGGAGGTACCCAGGCCCAGAAAGAATGACTCCCCAGTGACCTGTGGTGCAGCCCATGGTGAGGCAGCTGTGCCCCTGCAGTCCATGGAGGTCACCGGGGAGCAGAGATCCACTCACAGTCTGTGGAGGACCCCACACCGGGGTGGGTGCATGCATGAAGGAGGCTGTGACTCCATGGGAAGCTCACCCTGGAGCAAGTTCCTGGCAGGACCTGGCAGCCCATGGGGAGAGAGGAGCCCACACCAGAGCAGGTTTACTGTCAGGACTTGTGACCCTGTGAGGGACTGGAGCAGTTGGTATCTGAAGGACTGTGGTGGATGACCCACGTTGGGGCAGAGTGTGAAGAGCTGCCCCGTGGAAGGCCCCACGCCAGAGCAGTTTGTGAGGAACTGTAGCCCATGGGAAGGACGCATGTTGGAGAAGTTCATGAGGGACTGTCTCCCATGGGGAGGGACCCCACAGTGTAGCAGTGGGAAGTGTGAGGAGGCCTCCCCCTGAAAAGCAGCAGCAGCAAAGTCCATCTGTAATGAACTGGCCATATCCCCCATTCCCCCATCCCCTGCACTGCTGGGAGGAGATGAGGGAGAATTGTGGGAAAGAGGGATGGCAGGAGGTGTTTTAAGATTTAGATTTTATTTCCCTACTCTGCTTTGATTATTTGTTAATAAATCAAACCATTTCTCCCCAGGTTGAGTCTGTTTTACCTGTGGCACTAACTGCTGAGCGATCTTCCTGTCCTTATCTCGACTCGCAAACCTCTCCATATGTTTCTCTCTACCCAGTTGAGGAGTGGGAGTGATACCTGGCACCCAAGCAGGATTAAACCACCACAGTCCCTTATAGTTACAAGAGCAGAAAGGAGTCTGCAAAGGTTTTGCAGTGCTTTTGCTGTTTTTAGTTACTACATGAGATTTAAGTATGCTGACCTCTCAGGACACTAAATGAAGAGGCACAGAGGATCTCTTTCAGATAACAGTAATAAAGTATCAGCCAGGGGATGACACTGGGTTGGCTGGTTCTTTAGAATATTGCTAAAGAAAATTCATTTGTTGAGGGCAGAGTCCAGATTACCCCGCCACCCCACCCCCCTCGTGACTGATCTTCCTGGTCTTTGTGTTTGCATTTTCCGCAGTAGGGAGATACAGGCCAGCCCTCCCTCACAAACACTTGACATTCGTCGTTTAAGAGGAGAGGGCAAGGGACTTCATTATCGTGCCATCGCTTTCGGGAGTTAGCTTTGATAGATCTGCAAGAAGAACTTAGCCTGCATTGTTAGGCCCAATGTGCTGGAGCGGTGACTGCAGAGCTGAAAGTGTCTCTCCTGTGGTAGCCATGCCAAGAAGGGGTTGGACAATCATAGAATCATAGAATGGTAGGGGCTGAGAAATGGGACTATGCCTGAGCAGGCCACAGTGTCTCCTCTGGCCAGCTCTGTTGGAGGGATTGAGGTTATCTCCACCAGCTTTGTTTATGAAGCATTTTTGCAAAATGTATCGTTACAAAGAAATGGTGTCTCTTTTTTAGCTCCTTGCCTTGAGTTGTTTTATTTAGCCACCAAGCCTCAGGAACTGCTTCAACATGTAGTTTAGGCAGTTTAGCAAACAATCAGCTTCCCATCAATCACTTTCCATCTGTAAGCAAGATGAGGAACTGCTGTGCCATACGCTGGTGTCTTGGCAGCCCTGGTAAAAAATAGTGTCATGACACGGCAGCAACAACACACAGGTGCTCATCACCTGTCAGCTCTTCTGGTTTCCCAGCTGCTCACAAGCCAATTTTGGACCACATCATGTTTGCCATCATCCACCCCAGAGATGATTGCCTTTGATTTGCCATTTGCATGGGGCTGGAAGAGCAGAACTGCCTTTGATCTGGAGCCCATAAATCACTTTGCCAGGGAGCCTGGAGCTCCTCCGTGTGAAAGCAGAGCTATAGAAACCCAGATTTATGTCAACAGTCCTGTATTTATTTATTCCCTGCACATTTCATTGTCCAATGATGCTTCATTAGCCACTGGGTATTTTCAACAGGCGCTGTTCACAATGATGATGGGTTTGATGTCAAAGGCACAGCCACATGGCAGGAAGGCAGCGTGCCAGGAGGGGATTCAGTTTTCTCCTCATTCCTTTTGTTCCTGGGAGGGATGCTGTCACTGCAATGCCCTGAATGCACGTGCAGTCAAGAGGAGCTTTGCCACGTGAGAAATTGGCCTGGCCCAGCCCCCAGTTTTGGTTTATAAATTTCCAGATTATTTGTATAATTGAGTGACAGCCAGCAAAGATCTATTTAAAACCAGGTCCTTTAAAGGCTAGTGGAAAATATCCCTCTATATTTATGTGTGATTCCCTAGTTTTAAATGTTGCTAAAAAAGGGGTTATATTCATAACACACAGACCTTTAAGGCAAATTTTAGTTGCTAGAAAAGTGTGAATTAGCGGTATACTTGATTCATCCACTGGGGGCTGGAGTGTGGTTGATTCATCACCACAGCTTTAACCAGGTGGTGAATGTCCTTTTCCTTTTTCCCCCAGCTGGTTCGATGTCTAGTTCCTGTTGATTTTTGTGGGAATTAGGCATGCTTATCCCTCTGACATTTTTTAAAAGTCCCAACTTCAATATTTTCCTTAAACAAGCATGCAGAGCACCAGCATGCAAAGATTGACAGTCAGCAGCTGCCCCACAGCCACTGCCCCACTGCCACAGGCCCCCAAGGCACACAGCTGGTACTGCCACCCCTTTGCCATGTGCTTTGCCTCCTTCTTCTGCCAAAGCACTGAGGCTGGGTACAGCAGCTCTAGAAAAGCACCAGTGACAAAGACAATTTAAAGACTACATTTCAATGGAGATTCCCTGCAGCACAGCTGGAGATGCCTGCATGGGGAGAAGAGGGAAGAAAAGTGAAGGGGAAAGGAGAAGATCCTCAGTGGGAGCTGAATAAGCTCGCCTGAAGGTTCATGCTTTCAAAAGCTGGGGCTGCAGAACTGCAATGGGTGTGATTCCCCAGCCCTGCAGTGTGCCATTACCCCTCCTACTGGCCCCCACTCCAAGCCCTACCCCATTACCAAGCCTTGGTGCTGGCCAGGTCTGGCATCATGTAGAGCAGGACTGATCTCCTGATTGAGCCACTTAATAGAAGGATATTAAAAATACTGCTGATGGCTTTTATCTGTTCCCTATCTATCTGACGCACTTGGGCCCCACAGTTTTCTCCTTGGCCTGGCCAAAAAGGGTCCTGTGAGTACTTTGATGGAAAGCTCTTATGCTTTGCTGTGCTACACAAGTTTGATTTATGTGGGCTCAGGAGCCACATCTCCTATGCGAAGCAATGAGTATATTCATGGTCTTACCTGTCTAACTGAAACAAAACCAAACAGGTTCATTTACCATGTTACTGAAATTCATAATCCTATTACCTAATTACTACTGATTTCTTATCATTTTTCCCTTTCTGTGTGCTCTACGTCCCTGTTTCTTTGCCAGAAGGCAATTGATGGTGGAGTTTCTTCCTCCTTGGTGAGGAATCCATTTGGGCTTAATTTTTACATATTTTAAGCAGTCTGGTTGAGCAGGCTTCCCTTTTTTTTTTTTTTTAATTTCATTTTTATTTGCTGCAGGTGTATTTACATGACATTCACTGTCATGGTGAGGGCCAGACAAATGCTTTCCCTGCTTTTCTCACACAAAGCCAAACTAAAGTTAAAAGCAAGTTAGACAACAGTCAGGCAATTTGCTCTTAGAGCAAAACACAAGCTGAAATAATGTCAAGACTGCCCAAAAGAAGTCTATACAAGGTGCCAGGCCCGGCCCCATACCACTGAGCTACCCCCTCCTTGTGGGTATATCATGTTGTAGAGTTTTACGCCAGGCCCTGGCTCTGTCCCTGCAGTCATCTCTCACTCAAAATATTTAACTTCAAGAGTGCTTCCAATGGCTCTTCTTTGCCAAGCAAAGTGTTTCCCAAAAGATGTCTGATTTTGAGGCAGCTTTTCCTTTTATTTTTCCTCTTTATAGCCAGCCACTGAAGGTAAAACACCTCCCATTACTCAGAGTGCTGGTGATGGAACGGGGCAAAGCGTCCCTCTCACATGAGTCAGCAGACTGGGAGCCTGGGGAGCTGACCTCATCATGCTGCTTCACCTTGCTGGCTGGTCGAGAAGAGAGAGAGACCTTGGGAAGAGGTCACCTTGCCTCAGGTGCTGCCAGAGCAGCATCACTCACCCATAGGTGTGGAGGAGAGCAAATGCAGGTGAAAGCCCAA